>CAUYRH010097816.1:0-16784 GCA_963574655.1 Perodicticus potto
ATGGCCGAGTGTCGTGGCGGGCCCCTGTAGTCCCAGCTACTTGGGAGGCGGAGGCAGGAGACTCGCCTGAGCCCAGGAATTGGAGGTTGCTGTGAGCTGTGGATGCCACAGCACTCTATCCAGGGTGACAGCTTGAGGCTCTGTCTCAAAAAAAAAAAAAAAAGAAAAGAAAAGAAAATAGTTCAGATTGTATATGAAACCAGCACATTGTTCTCCTTGATTGCACTATTGTACACAGCTATGATTTAATAATAAAGACAATTTAAAAAAGGCAGCATAGGGGAGAACTATGAGTTGGCCAAATGGCCATCTAATTTGTTCAATATATCTACTGCTGGATCTCAAGGTCTTTCCTTAAATCTAATTAATTGACTCTATTCCATAAGGTCATGTGCCTATCCTATCCCATCTGCCACCTGAAAAGTGTAAGATTATTGACTTTCATTACAAGATAATAAGATAGAATGCTGCAGTCAATGGGTGCTGATAAAAGACCTTTGTATCAAGAACAAAGAACTTTATTACTCACAGATAAAGTAAAAGTTCAAGTATCAGCATAGCCATCAATCAACCCAGAAGGCCACATATAGTCTGCATGAGCATTGGTTTGTACTGAAATAAAAGAAATATGAGCTTAATTTAAGTCACTTCAATGGCAAGCAGTAAGAATGTTTTTCATGGAGAGGGAGACATAATATCACCTCTCAGAATTGACAGTTCTATAAACAATTCTAAAAACTGGTCTTGGGTGAAAGAGTGATCAGAGAATGGCAATCTCCAAACAATTCACAAGGTGTGCACCATTTAAGAGTCCCATAGAAGACTCACCAAATGCCACGTAACTAGTGCCCAGATTAAGAAATAGAACATTATCTGTACTGACAAACTCTCTTTATGTTGCTTACTTTTAGCTACCACTTGCACCCCCAAAGTTTACTCATTTCTAAATGTATGAATATCCTCATTTTCTATATACATAAATTATATTTTCAGACTAAGATAAAATAGAAACTATCAGTACATGGTCATTTGAGATTGGCTTCTTTTGTTGGAAATTATGTTGGCAATATTCATCCACATGGCTATATATAGATTGAGATTGTTCATTCTCATTCTTGAAAAGTATTCAATTTGGGGAATATAAGCATGCCTCATTTAAGCATTCTATTACTGATGTACGTTTAGTTTCTGGTTGTGCACTGCTAAGAATAGTGCCGATGTGAAAATTCTTGTGCTTGGTCTTTGGTGAACATACTTAGACATTTCTTGGGTCAAAGGATATTCGCCTCTGCCTACCAAACTCTAAAGTGATCGTACTAATTTCCACTCCCTGCAAGTATCAGTGTATATGAGACAAACAATTACTCACCATCCTCTTCAACACTTGGCATAGTCAATCATTTTCATTCAGCCACAATGGTGGGTGTGTAATGTTAAGCTATTCTCATTTTAATTTGCAATCTACTAAGTACTAATGCTGTTGAGTATTTTCCACTTTTATTGCAAATTTACTTATTCTCCTTTATAAGATGATTTAAAAAATTATCCAATTTTTGACCTCTTCCTACTAATTTTTATAAGGATATGATGTAATTCTGAATCAAGCCATTTGTTAAACGTGCACTTATTTCATATACATTTTTAAGCTTTAGAACTACCTGTTTTCTCAGTGGCATATTATCTTTGGATGACAAGATGTTCGTAATTTTAGTAGAGTGTCAAATTTAGACATTGTGTGTCTTTTTTTCTCAGTATTTCTCTATTCCAAAGTCTTGAATATATTTCCCTATTGTTTTTTCTTAAGCCTTCCTAGATTTTATAATTAATTACATTAGCTATCTACTTGGTGTTGATTTTTGTGCCTGTGGATGGATAAGAGTCATAAAATGATTTCCCCAAGTGACACATCACCATTTACTGAAAAGATCATCTTTCCCCATTTCTTGTAATATTCCATTTGTCATAAAACAAATGACCCTTTATGTCCAAGTCCATTACTAGGTTTTCTAATCTGTTCCACTGGTCATTTTTTTCTATTCCTGCACCATTGCCTTTGTATCTTAATTAATTTACAATGGGTCTATTATCTTGTAGTATTATTCCTTTGGCTATGAGTTTTTTCCTTGAATATTACTTAATCTGTTTTTAGACAGGCAAAAATCACTTTGAATTTTCATATAAATTTTAGAATCAACTTATTATTTCATTTAACTCACACACGTGCACACATACACACACATACACATCATGCAGTCACATACGCAAAACATGAGGGGCTTTTGATACTGGGATTTGTGGAAAACTGACAATTTAGAATATTGAGCTTTACAATTTATGATCTTAGAATATTTTTTCATTTATTTAGGTCTTGTTTATTTCTCATAATAACGTTCTGTAATTTTCAGTAAAGAGGACTTTCATCATTTTAATTAGATTTATTATAACAAATGTGATGCTTTCCTGCTAGAATGAATATACATTTTAATTAAATTTTCTCTTATCTTGGCACAGACTGAACAAACATAATTAATCTTTGATTATTAATATCTTATGGATTGACCTTGCTCTGTTCACTTGCAAATTTAGACTGTCTTATATACATGTTGTTTTGATCTTCTAGGTCCAAAAGAAGGATGTTCGTTTTATGCTCCATATTATGTATATACGCATTGCAGTGACTGGTACTTACAGCCCCGTGTCGAATAGTAATGGCAATCAAAGTTGAGCATCTTAATCTTCTTCTTGATCTTAGGAGGGGATGGGAGGTAAATGCTTCACCATGGAAATATTCCATTCCAAATTTTCATATTGATATTATGTATCTTGTAAAGAAGATTTCCTTTTGTTCCTACCCTAATTTTCAAAAATGTACAAATGAATGTGTTCATTGTTGGAATTTTTATTCGTCTATCAACTTTACGTTTTTCTATGATCAAATATTATTCCCTTCTTTCTTCTCATTAAGCAATTAAAGTATTTTGATTTGAATTAGTTTACAAATGTCAAATAAGTGACTTTCCTCCAATATCAAATTCTATTTTTTTTGTTATTATGCTCTTTAATGTATCACTGAATTTGATTTGATAATATTTCATGTAATGCATGCAAGCGTTGCTCTTTAATTTTTTTTTTATTTTGATGCCCTTTCAAGTTTTATACTTCAGAGTGCCATGGTCTTAATAAGACCTAAGAGTTGGAACTAATCGATTAACACTTAAGTGCACATATGGAAGTAAATCTCAATGAAAATCAATCTGAGGGGAGAAGGGATGAGGGGACGGGTAAATTCACCACTATTGGGTACAGTGTAAACTATCTGATTAAAGGAAATACTTATAATTTTGATTCAATCTGTACAAAACCCAACATATATAAACAAACATACCTACCCTATAATATTATGAAATTAAAAAATAAAAAGAAAAAAAGACTTAAGGGAATAGTTCACTTATTTCTACTTTCTGGAAAGCTTTGTGAATGATTTAAATGCAATTTTACAGTTTTTGGCTGGGGCTGGGTTTGAAGCCACCACCTCCGGCATATGGGGCCGGTGCCCTACTCCTTTGAGCCACAGGTGCCACCCTTAAATGCAATTTTGAAAAAAATATCTATGAAACTTTCAACTTTAAAAAATACCACATATTCTCACTTACAAGTAAGAGCTAAATGATGGGTATATATGGCCCAAAAGTGGTAGAATGGACATTGGAAACCAAGAAGGAGGAGAAATGAAGAAATGAAGAAATGAGAAATGAAGAATGATAAAAAATCACATATTGGGTACATTATATATTATTCTGATAATGGGTACACTGAAAAACTGACTTCAGTTTTATGAAACTTACCCAACAAAAAACACTTGTACTCATTAATGATTGAAACAAAAATAAATTAATTAAAAAATATTTTATCAGTGAAGAATTCCCAGGCTGAAGACTTTTTTTAGAGATGATTTTTCATAGAGAATTCTGTTCTTTAATCTATATAAATCATTCAAATTTGTCTTCATTTCTATCTTCATCGTTAACATGTTGCATATTGGCCAGATTTCCAAACTTGTTACTTAAAATTCTTTCATAGAGGCTGGGTGTGATGGCTCACACCTGTAATCTTCGCACTCTGGGAGGCCAAGGCTGATGAATTGCCTGAGCTCAGGAGCTCTAGACCAACCTGAGCAAGAGAGAGCCAGTCTCAAAAAAAAAAAAAAAAAAAAAAAAAAAAGCCAGGCATTGTGGGGGACACCTGTAGTTCCTGCTATTAGGAGACTGAGGGAACGGGATCGTTTGAGCCCAAGAGTTTGAAGTTGCTGTCAGCTTTGATGCCCTGGCAATCTACTGAAGGTGACAGAGTGAGAAATTCTTACATAGTGCTGACATCTGGAAGATCCATAGTGAGTCTTTAACCCTTCTAGTAATGTATTCTCATCTTTTCCATTTCTCCATCCTTATCTCTTCCCTCTTTTCCTTTTGTCCCCTTTTCCTCCTCGTTTTTTCCCTTTATTCTTCCTCCTTCTCCTCTTTCTCTCCCCTCTTTTCTTTCATCAGACTTGCTGTGAATGTACTAATTTTTGTCCATTTTCCCTCTTACTTCTGTTTAATTGATTTCTATATACAAAGTCGATTGTTTATTGTTTCTTTCCTTCTACATTTCTTAAGTCTAAATCTTCTCCTTTTAAAATGTCCTTTTAATAAAAGCTTATGTTTTAGAATTTAAATATTTCTCACTGCTAATATACATATTTATATTTATTAATTTATCTTTAAACACTGCTTGGATTTATTAATTCACTTCTTAAATTTATCTTTAGACATTTTAGACACTGCATGAGCTGAAGGCTATAAAATGTTACATGTTATAATTTAATTGTAATTAATTTCAAAATATTTTCCACCTTCGATTTATCTCTGTTTATACATGTAATAATTTTACTTGAAAGTAATCAAATTTGATGTTTTCTTCTATATCATTCCTAATTCCTGTGGTATGGTATGTTAGCGAATGCTAAGTGGATGAATTTGTCAAAAGAGTGGCTTACAAATATCATTATATTTTCTGCGGTGTTTTCCAGAGTAGGCTAGCTTGTGCTGCTATAATAAACAAACTTATGATACCACTGGCTTTACCAAACATATATAAATTCCTTGAGCAAAGTCTTCTGCAATGTTTGGCACATCCCCAGGGCCAAACTCCAAGCTGTTTCAGTCTCTCCATTTCACTCTCTAAACATGGACATTTAAAATTATCTATGGCAAGGGAGAAAGTGATTGTAAAAGGGCAATTTTCTTATAAACTGTCATAATTTTAGGCCATTTGTGATATACATATCTGTCAGTAATATTTCCCTGTCAAGGACTACTTGAAAGAAAAATATAAAGAGTCTGGGAATGATTTTATGTGTAATCAAAGAAAATGAGATCTAGGTATTGATGAATATCAGTAATGTCTACCACATTACTATATACTATAGTTACTATAGATTACTATATAAATTCTGGATATTTATCTTAGGTTGGAAATTACTTTGAACCTCAAATTATCTATTAACAAGTTATACTTATTCACCTATATATAAAATTGTTTAAAATAATAATTACGATATATCCTCAATTAACTGTTCAACTGTTTGAAAATGTTTGCTTTTGATTGAAATCCAGCCAATATATGTAATTTGCTTTGACCATGTTGTGTGAAAAAAGATTTATTCACTATTAATAAATTAAAAATATACATTGTTTTGGAATCTACTTAAAAACAACTATGACAGCAATTATCTAAGCCAAGCAGAAGAAGCTATTTTCAATAGCTTAAAAATGCTTCATTTCATTTAATTTACTACTATTATCTATTTTTTCATACATAGCTTGAAAAACACTGTAAGACTTTGAACTTATAATCATAAGTACATCTACATATGTTTCAATATAAATATTAATTCTGTGACAAGGGGGAACATTTTCATTGCTTTAAAATTATTTCTTATTATTCTTCAATCAAGCCATCATTTATGAATAGAAGTAAAGAAAAATGTGTTAGAATTTTTGTGCCTAATTGTTAGGTTACCAAATGAAGGTGACAACATACTCAAAAGCTAAAATAAATATGCATGAATTTACCAGAAAAATGATTATTTCTGGCACTGTTTTTTTTCCTTAAATCTGATGAGCCATCATTTAAATGAGATAAAATTATTAAAAATGGAGACTATAGTAGCTGTATGGTTTAGTTTAATTGGCTCTTATCATCACATTTTATCATTGGTATTTATTTGAAAAAAATATTTAACACAAGTTCTGATACATTTTGTACTTCTATTATCATATGTGCATTTCAACTGCATAAAACACCCAGTTTTTTCCAAAATATTTAATTAGTAAATGTACATAATACTTGTATGTGTATATATATATATATATATATATATATATATAGACACACATCTACATATACATAATACTTGTATGTGTATGTGTGTGTATATATATATATATATATCTTTCCTTCCCATTAATCTACTTTCTATTCTCCATGACATCATTTGTTTTAATACTTAGTTCTCATATAAAATAAGATTATGTAAGATTTGTTTTCCTGTGCCTGGCTTATTTACCTCAACGTAATATGCTCCAGTCCATCCATGTTGCTTCAAATGCCAGGATCTTATTTTTTATCACTATATAATATTTCATTGTGTATATCTATCACAATTTCTTAATCCATTCATCTGTTGATGTACACCAAAGTTGATTCCAAATCTTCACTATTGAGAATAGTGAACATGGGAATGCAGATCTTTTTCATATATTGAATCCCTTTCTTTGGGAAATGTACCTAGTAGTCAGATAGCTGGATTACATGGTAGCTCTATTGTCAGTTTTCTGAGAAACTTCAAACTGCTCTCCATAGTATTTAACTAATTTATGTTACCCCAACAGTGCACAAGCTCCTGTCTTCAAGCTCGCTAATTCTTTATTCTTCTTGGTGAATTCTGCTGTTGAGAAATGCTGATAAATCTTTCAGTTGGTGAAGTCAAATCTTATGCCCCAGAATTTCTGCTTTTATTTATACCAGCTTTGTTCTAATGAGAGAGAGAACAAATGAAAAAAAAACCCCAGAAGCAACCCAAATGTCTTTAATAGGTGCTGGATATATGAACTGTGATTCATCCATATAATGGAATATTATTGGATGATAAAAATAAATGAGCTATCAAGTCAAGCAATGGCATAGAGAAACATTAAATATGTGTTGCTAAATTCAAGAAGACAAAACATTTTCTTAAAAATATATTTTTTGTTATTTCAATTATGTGGCAATCTAGAAAGGGTGAAAATACAGAGACAGTAAAATAATATGGGGTTTTGTGTATTTGGAAGGAAAGAAGAAATGAGTAGGTGAAACACATGAAATTTTTAAGGCAATAAAATTATTCGGTATGATACTGTGATGGGAGATACCAGATATTATGCATTTGGCAAAACCCACAGAACTCTATAAGTCAAAGAATATGCCTTTGTTCATGTAAGGGGAAAAAATCAGTTTGTGGATTATGGAATTTTTGAAATTGAATGCCGGCTGTTATAAGAGAATCCCACTGTATTATAAATCCATAGGGAAAGTTGCACACCTACATACTCATTTCCAAACGAATGAGGCCTGTATAAGTAAAGGCTAATAAAACTGCTCAAAACCTCCTGTTGGTGAGCTTGTTTCCCATGGGGCTTTGGAGGTATCAGTTATGCTATTACTATATATGAATGCTATAATGCAACAACTGAGTAAATGAATGTGAAATGATGCAAACCAGGTTTTTATTGCTGTTGCAGTGGGAATTTACAGATAAGCAAAGGAAGTAATGCAGAATAATCCATGTGGTAATAGATCAGCATTGGACACATCTGTGTGAATTGATATAAATACATGTCACAGCCCCTATGGCCCTGGTTTCCATTGCTGCAGGAAGGAACCAGGCAAAATGCGGATTAGAAGTAAAAGCTTGCAAGACGCGTCACCCCGAACAACCTCTGCATTAGCCTTTTATTGAGACAGCACAAGACAGGTGATGGGAGTATTAGACAATGACTACGTGCCTAAGGATCACCATGGGCGTGGGCACTTTCTCCACAATGAGCAGCTGCGGACTAATGGCCCAACGGTCCGCTCCCCAGCCACAAATCATCTTGCTCAGAGGTCATCTGGCTTTTGACGTCCTGTCCTCTACAGGTACAGATGGCTACATATAGACATGTTTACAGATGTGTGTGTGTATATATATTTATGCAAATTGATTTTGTATACTCCCATATACCTTTTGGTCTGTCTTTGGGGAGGGCCTAAAGGAGAGGATACCCAGCAGCAACAAAAGTATCCAGTTCCCATATCTTGGTTTCTAATGCTCACCTTCAATAAGGAAATCCGAGTTGTTTTGGATAAACGGCCAATTTCATGACTGGGATAGGTATTAATACACAAGAGGAGGCTGGAAACACATCATGTAGTGACAAATTATAAGTGCTAAAAATAAACACAAACAGCACACACACAAATGAAGTTCCCCAGAAGCTCAGTAACCAAGTAAAAAAGTTATCAATGGCCAGAGTGGAACAATGTTAACACCAAAATAAAACAGTATTGAATTATAGCCCAGAGTGTAACATAAAAATCAGTGAGCTCATAAAGTTAGAAATAAATGATCAAATAATTAAAAATGGGAGAGAAAAGACAAGTCTACCTTGTAGAAGAATTCCAAATAATTTATGTAGAAACTCTGCTCTCAAGGAGAAAAAGTATCATTTTCCACTCTTTAGATGTGGACTGCACATAATGATTTATTTTAAAAGGGCACATAATGAAAAGGAAGAAAAAGAGAACTACATAGTGGAGAAATCTTACAAACATTACGTCAGCCCGGTCAACAAGATCAACATCAACTGTCGTAAGTCATGTTGACAGTATGTACACTTGATGTAACATACACTTGAAAAGGCCACTCTAAGTTCTTCCTTCTAATAACCTATAATTTCAGTTTATAAGGAAAAAATTATTAGAATTCTAAATTCTACAAAATACATGAGAATTACCCCCTTCAAAACTGCCAATCACAACCAAAATAAGGAAATTGTGATCATCTTACAGTCAAGAGGACCCTAAGAAGACGTAAGAACTAACCATAATGTTCAAAATAAAAGAGATTCAGGACCAGAAAAGGGCATTAGGTAAAAACTAAGAAAATCTAAAGAACTATGGACTTTATTTAATATCAATATCTGTTCATTAATTTTTTAAAAATGTATGTATTGTAATGATGTAAGATGTTAACAACCGATAGAATGTGAGGTATGTAAAAACTCTCTACTATCTTCACAATGTATCTGTAAATCTAAAATGGTTATACAAATAAATTTTCTCAAAATATCTATTAATAAAATAAATGGCTCTTATACTTTATTGGACTATATGCTTTGAGTGCCTTAAAAGCATGTGTTATGTGGCTCTTCAGGCAACTTGTGGAAGGTTGACATAGTGAAAAACCCTAAATCAAGGTGAAGACTATGGAAAACTGGAATATGCACTTGCATCCCTGCAAAAATATGCCCCCTATGTTGTAAAAACTGTGTTTCTTAAGAAATCAGAAGATTCAGATTTTATACAAACCTTTTCTGATTTTAAAGGTGCCATTTCATCCATTTTAAAATGTAATGGATAGTATTTCTAATCCAACACAGACCCTGGGCTCTGAGAGGGGCCTTGTTTCTCGTTACTTCAGTGCTTTAAGAATAAATTCTGATGCCTGTATTTGCACTACTTTCAGAGGCTGAGACAGGTGGATTGCTTGTGTTCATGGTTTGAGACCAATCAGCCTGAGCAAGAGACAGACCCTGTCTCTAAAAATTAGCCCGGCATTGTGGCAAGCGCCTGTAGTCTCAGCTACTCTGGAGGCTGAGGCAAGAAGATCGCTTGAGCCCAAGAGTTTGGGGTTACTATGAACTAAGATGCCTTAGTACTCTACCAAGGGTGACAAAGTGAGACAGACAAACAAACAATAACTTCTGTATGAAAAAACAAAAAAAGGTTCAGGCATTATGTCGAGATTTTTGTTTGTTTGATTATGTGCCATTTAGCAGAACCTCTCTGAGATCTCCTATTATGCACAAGTGGATCTCAAAAGCACCCAGAAAAGGTGTCAGAATGAGTTGAGATTAAATGCAGACTCCTCTTGTATCTGGTCTTCCAGGGATTCTAAACTGATATATTAGCCCACAGTGCACATTAAGAATGTCATTGTATATTCAGTAGCTTTCTGGTTAGTTCCATTTTCAGTGCCTTTTTTTCTCTCCTGGAAGTATCAAGTGGAGAATAAATTCATAGGTCTCAATATTCTTCTTTCAACCTCAGTTGTCTCATAGGATAGAGAAAATTATAATTTTGATAATTAAGGTTAAGCTGATAGTGATCTTCTCTTGCAAATATCTATTAAACATACTATCTAAAGCAGAACCTCCCAGAAAATGGTATTTCATGTTCTTTGGTCACAATTCTAAGTGAAATACTTACGTAGTGTTTTAATTTAATTTTTATATATTACATTTTCTTCTTTGATTTATTTATGCTTCTGCCATTTATTATAATTGTATGAGAACTAGGATTACATAAGTAGAGAAATACTACAGATATTTCTTCATGACACCCTTTGGTATTTATTAATCCTCATGTCCTTGGATGATTTCCCTGTCAGGGAAAATACATAAATATGCACATGATTCAAATGTGGGGCTTCACTGTGGTCTATGTCACAGTGAAGTAAATCATTTATTTCTTTTCATATTGATTGAGATATAGTTTTTTTCCCATTGTTATAATGTGGAAGAAATCATTTTCCAAATATGTCTTGAACATGTGAGAACATTGTCTTTTAGAACATATATTTAGAAATGTCTTATTTTGCCAAAGGACATTGATCTTTCTCTAATGTTCCTCATTTCCTTTTTGTTATAGATAGGTGAACACCACACATTAAATAATATCACTTATGTGATTACAACAGGATATTTCTATCAGAAAATATTTATGAGAATTTTTTCTAGTTGATAAGCTATTTGAAATCTAAAGAAAACAAATTTGTTCCCAAAATAAATAATATAATAGCAATTAAGAGAGTGTGTTGATTTTTCATAGCTCCATTAAATTTACTGAATGTGATTTATACAAAATATAACATATCACTCATTAGAAACTTTAATACAGTATAATTGCAAATAAAAATGCTTTTCATTACTTTATAGCCCCAAGTAAAGAATAATTACATATTGAAAACTAAAATTATTTTATATGCATTTTATATTGAATGGTTATAAATATAAAATAAATCAACATGGCTATGTTTATTTTAAGTGAGCTTTCTTATGCATATTTAGTAGGTGTTCTCAGGCAAGAGGAGTAAATATTAGATAGTAAAACCACTTTTTATTACAGATGCCCCAACTATAAATATCAAGACTAATAAGAACTTAATTGACTATTCATAATTAAACATATAACACACAATAAATGTAATTTAGGATTTTAGGGAAACTACTAAATATAAAATGAGACAACTGATTTAAAATTATTCATGGAATACTCTTTGTGAAAAGATCTTTTTCTTAGCATATGCAAAAATGCAAAGTATGAAGAAAAAACTTTCAGTGATAACAGAAAAAAATTATAAACAACTTTTGGAGTATTTCCCTTGGCAAAAATATAAGGCTGTTTGCTCCAGTGGGAGGGGACATGGAATTACTCACATCCCCATCATGTACCTTTACATAGTACCAAGTAACAAAAAAAAATCCTTCCACTCAAGTGGGAGGAGGAAATCCCCCTTCGATTAATTGCAGACAACAGTCGAGTCCCAGCGAGGGAGGCTGAGTAGTAAAAGTTACATACTTCTAGAAGAGGAGCAGAAAATACAAGTAAGGCCAATATTTTGTACTCACACAAAAAAGAGATTTGCTACCAAGGTGCAAGATTTAGCAAAATTTCTGTTGCCCAAGACCTTCAACAGTTACAAGGCAGATGGTATCATTAGAGAGAAAGGAAATATATACTTAAAACTCCCTACCCATGAGGCCCAGGAACAGAATGTGCTTAAGATCGGGGGAACACAGGCTCAGAACTCGTAGCTCATTGATTAGGGCGCCAGCCACATACACTGAGGCTGGTGCGTTGAAACCTGGCCCAGGCCTGCTAAACAACAATGACAACTGTAACAAAAAATAGCCGTTCGTTGTGGTGGGCTCCTGTAGGCCCAGGTACTTGGGAGGCTGAGGGAACAGAATCGCTTAAGCCCAAGAGTTTGAGGTTGCCGTAAGCCATGACGCCACAGCACTCTACCAAGGGTGGTATAGTGAGACTCTGTCTCAAAAAAAAAGAAAAGAAAAAAAGAAAAAGATCAGGGAAACACCACTAAACCAGAGAACACTCCTGTCTCCTCTATGAGTCTTGCACCAATTCACAAGCAGCAGCCCTCCTCTGCCAAAGGCAGAAGTTACATGAAGACTCTTCCGCAATGTATGCACAGAGTACTTATTGAAGGCTGAGGGCAAAGTAAGAGAACTGAGATAGACCTTCTGGCTATTATGCCCATGTACAGCAAAATGTATCATAGAGCCACTACATCGCTGATAGAATTAGAAGTGTGTGGTGCTGAAAATTACTATAGTGGCAATAAAACACAACTCCAACTAACTCCAGATTACAGCCCTCCATTTCTAGAAGATAAAAAAGGTATAAATATATGGTATTTTTCTTCTACAATGTCCATAGTTCAATTAAAAATTATGAGAAATAGATTACCAAAGGAATGCAATCTCTTGTCAAGAGATAAATTACAGGCTCACAGTCTGTAGCTCAGTGGCTAGGGAGCCAGCCACATTCACCAAGGCTGGTGAGTACAAAAGCAGCCCAGACCCGTCAAACAACAAAGACAACTACAACCAAAAAATAACCAGGTATTGTGGAGGGTGCCTGTAGTACCAGCTACTTGGGAGCTGAGGCAAGATAATTGCTTAAGCCCAAGAGTTTGAGGTTGCTGTGAGCTGTGACAGCACAGCACTCTACCAGGGTGACACAGTAAGACACTGTCTCAAATAAATAAATAAATAAATAAATAAATAAATAAATAAATAAAAGAGAGAGAGAGAAATTACCGTTCTTAACAGAACCTGAAACTGAAGAAAACACTAATAATGGAAATTTAGCATGCATTAAAATAACTATGATTATCTAATGTGAAAGATAGGCAACATGTATTAATAGATGCAGACTTTCAGGATAAAGGTATAAACTATAAAAGAAAAATGCAGAAAAGGAGAGAAAACAGGGAATCTAAGTAATATATGATGCAAAAAAGGAAACATTGAGTGGCACCTGTGGCTCAGTGACTGGGGCACCGGCCTCATATACCCAGGGTGGCGGGTTCAAGCCTGGTCCCGGCCAAACTGCAACAAAAAATAGCCAGGTGTTGTAGCTGGCGCTTATAGTTCCAGCTGCTACTTGGGAGGCGGAGGCAAGAGAATCACCTAAACCCAAGAGCTGGAGGTTGCTGTGAGCTATGACGTCATAGCACTCTACGGAGGGCTACCAAGTGAGACTCTGTCTCTGAAAAAAAAAAAGAGGAAACATTCTTCAATACTCATCCACAGTCTGGATAAAAGGAGGACAGTATTCTGTAACGTGAGCAAATTCAAAAGAATTTGTTGCTCATGAAAGGCAAATAGAAAAGATAGACTATATTATGAATTTGGCAGATGTATTAGCCATAAAATAATGCTAAACAGTTTTATACATGTCAATTTGAGACTCTGAAAGAAGGAAAGACAGAAGAAATATTTGAACTGACAACTGCTGGCCAAGAATTTTCCAATATTTTCAATATTGATGGAGGATGTCAATGACGTATCTAAGAACTTTTTCCTCCCCTCTCCTCAAAAAACCCCAAGCAGATCAAAAGGAAGATGCAGATATACGTTAGATCGAAACTTTAGGAAAATAGAGATAAGGATTCATCTTTTACCTATGCAACTTCAGAATAAATAGAGAAAGTGAAAAGAAATGGTATTAATAGCTTCAAGTCTAATCAGAAAAGGAATTTGAAAAAGCCTGATTTTTCCTTCACTGAAAAGGTTTGAGAAGTATAGCTCTAGAATAAAACTCGGAGTGTTTTAACATTTGTTTTTTCAAAAATAAGGACTGCTTCACTAATTTGTGTGTCACCCTTGTGCAGGGGTCATGCTAATCATCTGTTTATCATTCCAATTTTAGTATATGTGCTGCCCAACAAGCACTTAACACTTGATTTGGAGGCCTGAACAGATAGGCTTTCCCTGGCCGTCCCCATGGGGGAAGCCGTCCTCCACAGCAGGTTTGGTGCACGGCCAATGTGTGGCATTTTCTGAAGGGGCAGCAGTCAGGGTCTCAGACCGCCTGGCCTGGTCCGCTCCTGCTCTTTGCATATTTGCATTCCTCGCCCTTCCCACCTCTTGATCTAAGACCTGTGACTGAGATCTCGGAGAGGAGGAAACAAGAAGATATTTCTCTAACCCCATACGTCTTTTCCACTCCTAGCTCTTCCTGTTTGCTCTCCCTCTAACCCCCAAATCCCATAATCTGCCACAACCTTTTTTTCAGCCCTCTGTCAACAGTAAGAAGCCCTCCTGTCTGTGCTGATCCACCTGACCCGGGAATGGTGCCCCCTTTTCTGTGAAACGTGGAACAGGAGGAGGTCGACTTTCTCCTCTGATCATTGTCACACTACTGCCCTAAGACATTCATTTTTCCTCCCTTATTGGTCATTTCACTTTCTGCTGTTTCAGTTAAACCAACGTCCAAAAATTTTCATGGACAGAAAAAACAAATAAGCAATTTATTAGTTATTGATTGCATGCCATTCTGAGTAGTGTGAAGAAATCTCATACCATCTTCCTTTTACCCACATAGACGTGATTCACCCTTTGAGCAGCGACCCCACACGGGCTGCTCGCCCCAGTTATCACTCACTGAATAGCCACCTTGGTTATAAGGTCAACTGCCATGGAACTGCAGTGCTATGTACAAGTAACTTTTATCTTATTTAAGAATAGTTCCAAAGCAGTATCATGTCTACCAAACAGTATCATGTCTATCAAACTTTTAAATAAAATTATATCATAGGCTGGTGTCCGTTGGAAAAAATATAGTATATATAGTGCTCAGGACTATCTGGTTTGAAGCATACATTGGAGGTCCTGGAATTTGTCCCTCAAGATAAGGAGGAGTACTATAAAGTTTTAATTCTCACCTCCATCTCATTGTTTTATTTAGCTTTTCTCATGCCTGGAAGCTCACCTTTCTCCTAGCTAAGCTCAACTCCTAATAGTATTAAGGATGAAATGTAGAAATATCAGTTTATACTTTCCTATCATTGTCATGTTTAATAGTAAATTCAGAAACATTCTGAAAAAAATAAATATTAATATTTTTGAGATATTTCTAAAAATAAATAAAAATTTTATGGAAAAAAATAAAAATTGCTCCCAAAATATCCAAAATACTGTGTGTGTGTACACACACTATTCACATATATATGTGAATAAATAAAAATTTTGTACATGGAAAAGAGAATTGGAACTTTTCCTTTTTATATTTATTTTGTAAATATATTTTTCATTTTTTAATTTTTGTTATTAACTGTATCATGAAAAATTATGCTTGTATGCATTAATGCGGTATGATGTGATAAAAGATTAGAAGCTGGATGAATTTTTAAAATGTATTTGAATTTAATATCTGAAGAATGAATAAGAAATTTGAAATAATTTTATTGAAAAATTGGTCATAATCTTGAAAGAGCAATGACATGCCGATGTTTAAACATTACAGTTTATTATGATAATTAGTGATAGTTTTAGCTTGTAAAGGAATATCACATTTATAATAAATTAGTTGATTAACCTGAAATTAGAAACAATCTTCAATAATTGTTTTTTGTTTTTTTTTTTTGTTTTTTTTTTGAGACAGAGCCTCAAGCTGTCACCCTGGATAGAGTGCTGTGGCATCACAGCTCACAGCAACCTCCAATTCCTGGGCTCAGGTGAGTCTCCTGCCTCCACCTCCCAAGTAGCTGGGACTACAGGCGCCCGCCACAACGCCCGGCCATTTTTTGGTTGCAGCCGTGATTGTTGTTTGGCGGGCCCAGGCTGGATTCGAACCCGCCAGCTCAGGTGTACGTGGCTGGCACCTTAGCCCGTTGAGCCACAGGCGCCAAGCCTCAATCTTCAATAATTGAATATAACAATTTACAAGAGAAGCAGATCCTTAAAACAGCCTGTATCTGCTATGTTGTCCCAGACATTATATGAAACCCTTTCCACGCATCTTTTTAAAACCTTATAAAAAATAGAAGAGTAATAAGAACGTTGGTTCAAATATAAAAAATAATTTATTTTAAAAAAAAACCTCACAAAGATATTCAAAATAACAGTAAAAATGTTTGGGAAGCTATGACTACAGATTTTTAAATTTATTGCTAATTCTGCGGTGGCACTCTGTCATCTTCAAAGACATAAAGATTTTGATATAAAAAGTGAATATGTGATTATAGAATTTTTTATACGTCCCTGTAAAACCTCATGTTTCGTGAAATTAGATTATTTTATGAATATATTTTATGATAAATATTTATCTTCCATATTTTACACCTCTCTATATGTATGCATATATAGATATAGATTTGTACATTGGTTTGGAAGCATAGTTAGTGAATAAAAATG
>CAUYRH010097818.1:0-21635 GCA_963574655.1 Perodicticus potto
AATGACACAGTGGGGCATGGGGGAAGGAGAGAGCAGACAGAGAAGGAGGGAGGGGGCGAGGGAAAGAAAACCAAAAAAAAAAAAAAAAAAGGAAAAGAAAAGAAAATAGTGTCTAACTTTCATATAAATTGGATTCAATTCGACTGAAGTATATTACTTAAATATTAATTTTGTAATTCAACTTGTCAATATGTTGCTTAGGATATTGCATCCTCATCTATAAGTGAAACATGTTTGTAATTTCTCTTTATAACAATATATTTTCTCCAATTTCAATATCAGATGTATCCAGATAAAATAGAATGATATTGAAATATTTCTTTTATTGTTTATAAGATTTCTGGAATTGCTTGTTTTGTAAAATCATTGTGGTCTATGAGTTTATGACGGTTTGAACTTTGTTATTTAATTCAATTCATCGCTTAATTACTGTTTTCCAATGAATGATTATACTGTGGTTAATATGTTAGTATAGCAGTATTCCCAGATAGCTTTTTGTTTGTTGGGAGGCTGGGCTTTGGGGGGGCAGAGTTAATACTCTGCATGAAATATCTTATCTTATAACAGTGAAATTGCTTTCTCTTTTGTCTTGTGATTTTTTTTTGAGGTGAAATTTAAGTTTTTGTGTGAGTAGTACTATCATACCTATCTTGAGTGTCTTGCTTGTACTGTACCACATCATACCTTTGTTTGATTCTTAATAACCTGTTCACTTGTTTAAAAAAAAAAAAAAGAGATGTTTTGAAAGAATTAATAGATTTCCAGAATCTAGAATATCTAAAGATACAAATTATAGCAATTAAAATTAATTAGTCAATGTATTGGTTAGAGCAAAATGGGCAAGACTGACAGGAAAAAGACAGTGAACCAGAACCTGGAGGAAAGTGCCAGGTAGCAGAACATGTGGAAGGGAATGTAGGAGACACCAAGGACTGAAGGGAAGGGCCTGAAAAAGGTATTTTGGAATTAAAAAAAAGAGAGAGAGAGAGAATGGGAGTAGAGGGACAATATTAAAAGAACTAATGGCTAAGAATTTTACAGGTTTAAAATTAAAGGGTTATTAGAAAAAGTAACTGAACCATGCGAATAAATAAGTCCACAAATGAACACCTAATTGTAAAACTCCAGACCAAAGACAAAAACAGTAAAAGCAATTACAAAGAAAGGAAAAGTTCCCTGTGAAGAACTAGGTAACTTGACTCCAAAGGTTAGAAGCTACAGGGCCCTATATTCACAAGCTGTGGGCAAGGGGCACAAGAACAACCTAATGTAGCATTTGATGTGCAAAAAACCTATCCTTCAAGCCAAGGTGGTCTTCTGCTTCTAGGAAGATGGAGTAGAAATACTTTCCCTTTTTTTCTTGTTAAGTATACCTAAAAAGCCTAGATATCTCTCTCTCTTTCTCTCAAACACACACACACACGGACACAGACATAGAATCTGCAAGGTGGAGAGAAAAGGGAGAAGGGTCAGGGACTTCAAGGCCTGAGAAAGGACATGGTGGTGAATTCTCTGGGATGTCCTTTTGCCTCAGACTTGAAGCAGAATAAGCTGGCAACCCAGAAATGCCAACGGGTGCAAACAAAAAGAGGCCCAACAGAAGTCTGCTCACTCTAGAAGCCGTAGGGCCAGGAAATGGGCAGCTGAGCTACAGAGATAACTCTTACACAATAACTTCTCTAGTCGAGCACCACAGCAGAAACTACAGCCCACCCCAAACCCATGCCAGTAAAGGCCAGATGGGGAAGCTTAAACTTTACCCTACAAGGCACCCCAACACCTCCACGGAGGGGGACAGAGAAGACCGAGTAGGGAGCTGGGCCTTCTGCTGGGTGGGGAATGAGTTCTCTCTTGCCCCTTCTACTGTGTCAGTGAAGATCAAGAGAATAAACCAGAATATTTTCATCCCCACCAGGCAGTGGCAAGGAGAATCCCTCTCACCTGTCAGTGGGGGCTGAGTGGAGAAGAAGCTAATTAAAAGATTTAAATGAAGGTATAAGTCTCATAACATAATACAAAAACATTCAGGTTTCATACCAAGAAACAGGAAGGTCTCAAAGTGAAAGAAAAAAGATAATCAATAAATTCCACCATCAAAGTTGACAAAAATGTTAGAATTACCTGACAAAGATTCTAAAGTAGGTATTATAAAAATGCATCAATAAGCAACATAAACATGATCAAAACAAATAAAAATTAGAATTCTTCAGCAAAGAAATAGAAGATTTAAAGAATCAAACAGAAATTTTAGAATTGAAAATAACCAAAATGAAAAGGAGGGCTTGACAGCATAATGAAAGGGACAGAGGAAACAATCAGTGAACTGAATGCCAAAACAATAGGAAATATCCAATCAGAACTAAGAGAAAAAAGACTGAAGCAAGTAAAAATAGCCTCAGGGACCTATGTGACAATAACAAAAGATCTAACATTTGTGTCACTGGAGTCCTAGAAGAAGAGGAGAAAGAAAATCGGGCTGAAAAAAAGCACTCAAAAAAACAATGGCTGAAAAGTTAAATTTGTAAGAGATATAAATCCATAGATTTAAAAAGTTTTATCATCCCTAAACAGGATAAGCAACCAGAGAAAAACAATAGATACCCGATTACAGAAGAAACGCAAATGACAGTAGAGTCTCATCAGAAACCATGGAGGCCACGAGGCAGTGATGCCGTGATTTTCAAGTGCTGAAAGAAAAATAAAATTGAAAACAAAAACAATTCTCAACCCAGAATCTTATATCCAGTAAAAATATCCTTCTGGAATAAAGGGTAAATCAAGAAATTATCAGATAAAAGAAATTTAAAATAATTCATCACCAACTTCTTCTGCCCCCCCAAATGGCTAAAAGAAGTTCTCTAAACAGAAAGAAAATGATAAAATAAGGAACCTTAGAATATTTGAAAGGAAAAAAAATAACATGGAAAGCAAATTATGGGTAAATACAATAGCCTCTCTTTCTCTTGAGTTTTCAAAATTATATTTAACTGTTTAAATCATTATGATGTTACCAGGTAACATCATTACCTGGTATGGTTCTAAAATTTGCAAAGAAAACATTTAGGACAATTATAAATTAGAGAGGGCAAAAAGATGTAAAACATGTTAACTTTCCTATATTTCATTAGTAAAATGACAGCAACAATAAACTGTTATTAGTTATGTTTACATAATGTAATACCTAGAGAAACCACTAAAAAAACTATAAACAGAGAGTTATTCAAAAACACTCTAGGTAAATCAAATGGAATTTTTTTTGAGACACAGTCTCACTCTGTTCCATGGGTGGAGAGCCGTGGTGTCACAGCTCACAGAAACTCAAACTCTTGGGCTCAAGCGATCTTCTTGCCTTCGCCTCCCAGTCGCTGAGACTACAGGCACCTGCCACAATGCCTGGCTAATTTTGTTATTTAGAGACAGTGTCTTGCTCTTGCTCAGGCTGGTCTCTCAACTCCTGAGCTCTAGTTATCCATCTGCTTGAGCCTCCCAGAGTGTTAGGATTATAGGCGTGAGCTACCGCCTCCAGCCCCCACCAAAAAAAATAGGTCAGTCAAGGCAGGCTGGAAAAGAGAAAAACAGAAAACAAAGAAATAAAATGATGAACCTAAGTCTTACTCTATCAATAACTACATTAAATATAACTCAAATAAATACACCAAATAAACGACAAAGACTGGCAGACCTGTGTTCACAGGGCAGAAATTACAAAGTACAAAATGAACGGCAGACTGGACTAAATGCTGTCTAAAAGAAGCTTACCTCACCTATAATCATACGGGAAGGCGGCAAGTGAAAGGACGCAAAAAGATGTATCAGGAAAGCATTAATTAAATAGGACTTGGTATATTATTAGCAGGGAAAAATAGAATTCAGAGCAAAGAACAGAGACAGACATAACCATTACATAACAACATAATAATAAAAGAGTAAACCCACCACTGAGATACTGGAGTCCTGAATGTGTACAAACAGCTACAAAATACGCTTAGCAAAAACAGAACTAAAAGGACAAGGAGACAAACTCACAATTTTAGCTGAAGATGTCACCATTAAGTATACTTTCAGCTGGCTATTTAGTGGTTTCTTATGGAACAAATGTTTAACTACCTATCACTCAGCAATGGCACTCTTAGGCATTTATGTCAGAGAAATGAAGACTTAAGTTCACACAAAACCATGTATTTGAATGTTTATAGCACCTTTATTTGTAACAGCCCCAAACTGGAAACAACCCAGATGTTCTTGAACAGGTAAATGTTTAATAACCTGTGGTACATACCTTGGTATGAACCAAGGACTACTACTCACCAACAAAAAAGGACTGAACTTTTTTAATATATGCAATAATCTGGATGAATCTCCAGAGAATTATACTGTGAGAAAATCAATCCCCAAACATTACAAACACAAAATTTCATTTATACTAGGTATAACATTCTTAGAATGACATAAAAAATGGAGAACAAAACAGAGGTTGCCAGGAGCTAGGGAAAGGGTGGTAGGCGGGAAGAATGTGGCTTATAAACCAACAAGGGAGAGCTCTCTGTGGGGATGGAATTCCTGTACCCGCAGCAGCAATATCCTACTTGTGGTAACAGTACAATAGCTTTGCAAGTTGTTTCCCTGGGGGTCAACTGGGTAAAGGGTACTTGAGAGCTCTGCGATTTTTCTTGAAATTGTATGCGAATTTATAATGATCTCAAAATACAAAGTTTAATAAAAGATAAAATAGGTGATATTATCAGACAATGACTCTGAAAGTTTACAAAGCACAGTCCCAAATTAAAGGAACTACCAGAAAGAAGTGCCAGAAGCAGAAGATAAGAAGTCTGATGGCCACTAGGTTACCTACCTCGTGCGTGCAGATTCGTATTTTGCTTAAGCATCACAGGGGGTAATGAGTTCCCCTCAGAAGGTAACAAGAATTCAACTTTATGAGAAATTTCAGTTAATGCTGAGCAACCTGGATTTCACACTAATCATTCTGGATGAATATGTGGCATCACATCCTCACCTGTGAGCGCTCTAGGTTTGCTGGCTGACGGCAGGGACAGTCTCACATTCCATGACAGAAAATCTAAAGCACATACATTCTATTAAAAAACATACAGCTTTTCATATGAGAAGTGCTAAATCCGATAATAGAAAGGATATCAAATGCATAATTCGAAATCTGTCTTGGTCATTCAGGAACACAAAACTTAGATCAGGACCCAGTGGTCTCCAAGCCTGAGACAGCGAACATGAACCAACTCCACAACAGAAGCCTCATTCTGGACACAGTGGTCTCCAAGCCTGACACAGAGAACATGAACCAACTCCACAGGAGAAGCCTCACTCTGGACACAGTGGTCTCCAAGCCTGAGACAATGAACATGAACCAACTCCACAGGAGAAACCTCACTCCGGACACAGTGGTCTCCAAGCCTGAGACAGCGAACATGAACCAACTCCACAACAGAAGCCTCACTCGGGACCCAGTGATGTCCAAGCCTGAGACAGTGAACATGAACCAACTCCACAGGAGAAGCCTCACTCCGGACACAGTGGTCTCCAAGCCTGAGACAGAGAACATGAGCCAACTCCACAGGAGAAGACTCACTCAGGACCCAGTGATGTCCAAGTCTGAGACAATGAACATGAACCAACTCCACAGGAGAAGCCACACTTGGAACACAGTGGAACATGAACTAACTCTACAGGAGAAGCCTCACTCAGGACACAGTGGTCTCCAAGCCTGAGACAGTCAACATGAACCTACTCCACAGGAGAAGCCTCACTTGGAACACAGTGGAACATGAACTAACTCTACAGAAGAAGCCTCACTTAGGACACAGTGGTCTCCAAGCCTGTGGTCTCCAAGCCTGAGACAGTCAACATGAACCAACTCCACAGAAGCCTCACTCGGAACACAGTGGTCTCCCAGCCTGAGACAGTTAACATGAACCAACTCCACAGGAGAAGCCTCACTTGGAACACAGCGGTACATGAACTAAACTCTTCAGGAGAAGCCTCACTTGTGGCACAGTGGTCTCCAAGCCTGAGACAGTCAACATGAACCTACTCCACAGGAGAAGCCTCACTTGGAACACAGCGGTACATGAACTAACTCTTCAGGAGAAGCCTCACTCGGGACACAGTGGTCTCCAAGCCTGAGACAGCGAACATGAACTAACTCCACACGAGAAGCCTCACTAGGGCTGGCTGACTTCAAGTCACATTCACTTCAAGCAGCCTGGTAACCCAATTCCCCTGACCATGTTAGATCAAAAGCATCTACTAAAGAAGGGTTGTGAGCTATGGGCACAAAGGCAGTTGCAGACAGGCAGAGGAGCCAGAAGTGATGGTAACAGTACACGGCACATTCTATTCAGCTGTTAGTCGGTGATGGTCTTGAGTCTTGAAGAAAATTAAGTCATATTCATTAGACAAGATGACCTCTGCCTTCCTACTCCACCCCTCCCCACCACCTGCCAAACAACAGTTTTGCTTTTAAGATTTCCGAATGTCAGAAAGCAAGGATGGAAGGGACTCTGATTGCAGGATTCACTTCATGTCTTACTTCTTGGCAGAGGCAGCCAAGAGCTGGGCAGCATCAGAGTTTGGGTACAATGCAGTCACTCTGAGAAGGACTCCTTGGTTTCTGGCCTACCATTTGTGATTCCAGGAACTAAGATAAGAGATGCTGAAGATTCTGAGAAGAAATAGATTTTAAGACAAAATAATGAATTGCGGATTCTGAGAATAAACTGAAAAAACCTGTAAAACAAAACATTGGCTGAAAATGAAGAGAAGCTAAGCAAGATAAAGGCCACAGAGTGTCCCTGGGCTTGACCATTAATATCCACAGGGAGACCATGTGGCTTGAGGCAGGGACAAAATTCTCGCAGTCTGTCAAAGAGTGGAGGACGCCAGAAAGTACTGATGGCTCTTACAAGCAGCTTGGCTATGATGCAAGGAGAGACAGGTGGAGCAGGAGGAAGGCACAGCCAGGAGGTCATCAGCAGAAAAGGAAAGGGGCGAAAGGGCACAGCGGGTGAAGCGAGGGCCTGACATTTTAGGGTTGGGGTCTGAAGCAGAAGACAGGGTTAGTCTTGAACAAGAACGATCTGCCTTCTTCTGGGTCAACAAAGAGAGGGTTAAGGATGACTGCGGAGTCTGGAGGCTAGAGAGAAGACAGAGGACAGCAATCTCCTTATTACAGCACCTTTTTCTTCTGTTTCCTGGGTGGCGGGGGTGGGGGGAGGCATTTACCAGTAGTGGGATAATGAGACTGAGGAGGTGTGTAAAGGTTTAAAAAGCAGATGTGGAGAAAGGCAGAGATGGCCGGGATAGTAAAGGGACTGCTGAGTAGGCTGAGTGCCCAGCTGGCAGCAGAGACCATACACCTGTAGTGACCCAACCTACAGAGAGCTCTGTCTGCACAGCAGCAGGCAGGGCTGATGGGTGACCCGGGCTGGGGCTGTGCGAGGTGTGTGTAGTTGAAGGACACAGAAGGAAGAGGTGGGAAGAAGCAGCTCATTGCCTCAAGAGGAGGAGGGGAGAGGACAGACCAAGAGTCTGGAGCTCTTACAGTAACAGCTCCTGCGTGACCTGGATGGAGTTCGTCACATGCAAACCCTCCCTACATGTGCTAGATTAGGATGTGTATCTTCACACACCCAGGGAGGTCATGTGCACGTTACTTTGAAAAGCACTGGTGCAGTGTTTCCCAAATTTTGGTCCTTGAAATGTTCCCTAGTTTTCAGTGACTGAGAAAAAGTAAAATATAAACATTTACAATAAAAAATTGATTCAACTTTAAGAAATGTCCTTTATGGGCGGTGCCTGTGGCTCAGTGGGTAGGACACCAGCGCCATATACTGAGGGTGGTGGGTTTGAACCCGGCCCCAGCCAAATTGCAACAAAAAATAGCCAGGCGTTGTGGTGGGTGCCGGTAGTCCCAGCTACTCGGGAGGCTGAGGCAAGAGAATTGCCTAAGCGCGGTAGTTGGAGGTTGCTGTGAGCTGTGACACCACAGCACTCTGCCAAGGGCAAAGTGAGACTGTCTCAAAGAAGTCCTTTATTTTGCTACTACATGCTTCCTTTGTTGACATTATTTATGTGTCTTATCTTTGATAAAATTAAGGTAAAGGCAATTTGGGTGACTTCCCTAACAGCAAGTTATTTCACACTTTACTGGAAACAAGTGACTTTGAAAATGCTATTTCCTTCACTAGGGTGCCTCCTTGCCCCATCTTGCCTTATCAGGCCTGAATTTCTACAGGAATCATATTTTAATGACCAAAGCCTAAGGTTGTCATCATAAAGGACCACAAACTAGGTGGATTAGAACAACCTAAGTTTATTGTCTCACAGTTCTGGAGGCTAGATGTACAAAACCAAGGAGCTGGCAGTGTCGAGCTCTGTCTAAAAGCTCAGGAGAAGGATCGTCCCTTGCCTCTTCCCCCTCTCTGGTGAATGCCGGCCACCCCAGGCATTCTACTCCAATCTTAGTATCCACTGTCACCTCCCATTCTCTCTGTAAATGTCTCTGTCCAAGTTTCCCTCATTTTCTTGAATTAGTGCCCACCTAAATCCAGTAGGACCTCATCTTACCTTGATAACATATGCAAAGACCCTATTTCAAAAGAAGGTATGTTCGTAGATGGGGACAGGGGGAGACCGGACTTAGACATATCTTTCATAGAACACATTCAAGCTACAACAGCCTACAAGGATACACTTGTATTTTTAAAATAAAATATTGTGATAATTCTTAAAATTATATGAATGCCATAATATTGTTTTCAAAATGAAGCACATTTTGGAATTAAAGCACTGAGCGTATATAAATATTATAGTAAAAATAAGCAGAGGACCGGCAATTTGAGTTGCGTTCTTCTGTTCCACCAATTGTTCCCACTCTGGATGGCATCAACTCTAATGTGTAGAGATTTGTTATAGATTTTTTTTTCTCACTTTTGAACTGCCTCAGCACTTGAATTTTTAAAATAATTTCTGGCATTTCTCTATCACATATACTTTTTAGCTCCTTTCTGAATATTGTTGCTTGGCATTACTTATGGCTAATTTGTGATCTCCCAGGTGTCAGATGGCTAAAGTGAGTTCCTTGGGAAGTCCCAAGCCATACTAACTGCTCAGGGCTTTAAGAATGTTCTGAATTTAATAACATTAAATTTGGATTCAACATTTCGATCTGACTTTTAGACTCAACATTTCAATCTGAAATGTATCTGTTTAAGATTTCAATTTTGAATTACATTATTACATAAAGTACAGTAGTCAAGCAGTGGCTTCAGAATAACAAAATGATGAACACTATTCAGTCTATAGAAGATGAAATATCCCTTTAATATGCTAAAAGGCAGGTAGCCATAGCCCATTAGTAGTGAATTTTATTAACTGGGTCTTTATTTCTCATCCTTTCTCTGGCAAGCTTGAGCATAGAGTACACAGGAGCTTAAAGGTCAGGCAAACACCCTTCACCTGCTGAGCGCGAACTGTCCAGAGGCGGGAACCTGGTTGTTTCGGTTTGGGGAACAATGCTGTGCAAATATGCCCAATGAACAGTGAGGGTGACAGCCTAAAATTTGGTTTTTGATGACTTTTATTTAGTTGGCAACTTTAACTGCCATACCTGGTCTTTGTAAAACTAATTTTTTACTTTATTACTTTCTCTTAGTTTTCAATAAATTTTCTCTAGTGGAAGAAAAGATTAAATTCTTATTTCATGGTACATTTGGCAGATACCATGAAATAAGAATACGAAGGGCTATGAGTAATTGTGATGCTCAAAAGCACATTAACTGTGTCTAAACTGACAGAGAAATGCCAAAGGTATGGTTTATTTCATCAGCTGTTATAAGTTCACATAAGAAAAACTGAATAGGGCGGCGCCTGTGGCTCAGTGGGTAGGGCGCCAGCCCCATATATGGAGGGTGGCGGGTTCAAACCCGGACCTGGCCAAACTGCAAAAAAGAGCCAGGTGTTGTGGCGGGTGCCTGTAGTCTCAGCTACTTGGGAGGCTGAGGCAAGAGATTCGCCTAAGTCCAGAGTTGGAGGTTGCTGTGAGCTGTGTGATGCCAACGGCACTCTACCGAGGTCAATAAAGTGAGACTCTGTCTCTACTAAAAACAAAAACAAAAACAAAAACAAAAAACAACCCCCCCCAAAAAAATCCCAAAAAACTGAATGTAAAAGCTCTATCTCTTAATCTCTTCCAGTCCTTCCTAATTCATTCCACTGGGTTTTCTTATTTGAATTTTCCATCCTTCACTGGGGCTCCTTACCCACGTTACATAAGTGAGGGCTAAGAGCACTTGAAAATAAAGAAGTGCAAAGCTAACAAGAACTATTAGCATATCTATTTTCCTCATAGCATTTCTGACTGTGGATTTGTCACAGGAAGAACCAGACCACTGGCATTTACAAGAGTATTTTGCAACACCTGCCCTGTTGAAGCCAGTGACTTAACGGAGGACTCCTAAGCCATCTAGGAATGGACGCCATGCCTAGTGTCACCAAGAACAGAGCAGTATCAGTCCCAAGGGTCACCACTGGTGGACCAAACACACTGTAACCCTTTCCAAGAGCTCCCAATTTCCTTAGGAGACGGATGGCAACCTCCCTGGAGGCGCTATCCTCTCTGTCTCTTCCCTATCTCTCTCCCCAGCCTGGTGCTCAGACCACTGTCTCTTCCTTCAACTGCCTTTCCACAGGCCTGAGCTGTTCGGTGTGCTGCCCGGCTGACGCCTCCCTGCCCACCCAGTCAGCTTTCTTTCTACCTTCTCTCCAAGACCACGTTCCTTCAGAACTCTTGCCTGGTTCCTCATTATTCACTTATTAGTGTCCTAAGTGAATTACTGCTGGATTCCCCACTAGACTGTAAGCTCTATGAGACCAGAAACGTGCCTGCTGCAGTATGTAAAGCCCTCCTAAGGCCGCTCCACACTGTGTGCTTCTGAAGGCAAGGAAGTAGCAGGCCGGGACAGACGGAGCAAGACTGGGGTGGCCTCAAGTATTTACTGTGGAATCTGAGCCTCTCCCGACTGTACAACTCCAGATCAAAGTCTTATTCCAAAAATGCACATATCTGAAAGAGTGATTAGGGACTGGTAAACATCTACTCAACCCTGTTAACAAACAGCAAAGTGCAAGTATACTTTTATGACACAAGTCAAAGAAAAACAAAAACACAAAAGCAACACAGTGTTTGAATTGGGTGGAAAAGCTTCCATTTATTTAAAAAAAAAAAGTTTTCAGCACCTCCAGGCCTGGGGCTGCTGTAGGGAACACAGATTAAACAGACAGGGCTCTGCTTCCAAGGAGTTTTCAGTATTACAAAGGAGACTGGACGCGTTTATAAATAACCATAATGCAACCTAGAAAGAGCTGAAAGCCCCAGAGAAAGAGAGAGAGAGAGGGAGGGAGGAAAGAACGAAACAAGAGGTCTCCGGAGGAGGAGATGGCTTAGTCTATCAATAACTCCTCGCTGTAATCCTACCGCAAAGGAAGACATTCCAAACCAGGAAAGGTCAGACTGAATTATGTGAGGAACACACTGCAATACAGCGTCGCCTTAAGATCTGAACGCGGCCCGCCGTGGAGAACATCGCAGCCGAACTGAGTATCAGACTGGCTTCGCAAACCTTGAGCTCTTTCCATTTAAACTCAGAAAGGAAAAGCGCCCACAATGCAAGCGCGCTCAAACAGCCGAGCCCGGCAACGCGCCGCTCGCGGCCGGGCCTTCGCCCGGCTCCACCCGGCTCCACCCGGCAGACCCGCGCCGCCCGCAGCCCACCCCGACACCCCCGAGGCGCACTCCCCGGCCAGCGCCACCGACGCCCTGCAGACCCCCACGGCCCAGCGCAGCCCCCGCGCCCGCTCGCCCCGCCCCGCCGGGCTCCTACCGTAGGTTTCGGACATGGCCGTCTGCGACATCTTGGGAACGGTACCACCTCTCGCCGGCTCTCCGGCTGCAGCTCGGACCTGCGTCCGTCTGCCGCGTCTCGGTTGGGAGAGGCGCGGGGCGAGAGACCAGAGAAAGGAGGGTCCCTCCCGGTCCCCACGGCAACCACCCGCCACCCCGCAGCTGCGGCCCCGCCGGACTCCGACTCCGCGCAGGCGCACGGACCCGCGCCCTCCGCGCCGCCCGGCCGGCAGGGGGCGGCAGTGTGCGGGAGGCCGGCCCCGCCCGCGCTCGCGCGTGCGCACGGGTCCGCCGGGGCGGGGGCGCGGGCGTGCGAGGCCCTGGGCGCTCTCCCCCAGCACGTGCGTCGGCGCCGCCCCTCGCCCGGCCGCGCGCGGGGCAGTCCTGTGGGGGGCGCTGGCGGAGCGGGGATGTTCGCGGCGGGGTAGGGCGGGCGGGTTGGCAGGTTTGGGGCTGACAGTAGGCGAGGGACAATGGGTCCGCTGTCGGACAGAGGCGGCAAAGTGCCTGGGGAGGCACTGCCGGGGAGGGAGGCTGTCCTTTTGCCAAATTGGCCCGCCTGGTAAAGACACAGTCTGCGGTCCTCATTTGTGTCCCTGAGCCAGGAGAAACTCCAAACCATTATGGTCTACCTGGTAAAAACTTGGTTAAGGTGTAAGTCAGTAGGCCCAGGGGTCCGGCCCGAGGCCACCCTGGGAGTCGGAAGGCGGGTTACCTGCTGGGGAGCCGAGCTTTAACTGCGAACCTGCCAGGTCCGCGGGCGGGGCGGCGCTGAGCCGGTGTCTGGGACAAAGGGACGAGCGTGAGACAGCCAAGTACAGAGCAGCCTTGGGCCGACTGGACGGCGGCGTCTCTGGATCCCCTTAAATTGGACTGTGGACGGCGGCGTCTCTGGATCCCCTTAAATTTAGAATGTGGATGTGTTTCCCCGGGTTAGAAATCTGGACCAACTTCAGAAGTCCCTTCTGTGGGAAACACAGAGATAAACATGTATTGGAAAGACAATTTCGGTTGGGAGTTTGGTCCACCTGAGCTGGACCAGGGCCACGTAGCACCTCGTAAGACCTACCTTTGTTCACAGTACCTAGTAGAATACTAAAAATATCCTTGGCTAAGCTCCCAAGTGGCCAGGACTGTGTAGAAAATGCCAGTATATACATTTTTCTTTCTTGAGTCCATTTGACTCCATCTTTCTCGTAAATTGGCACTAGCCAGTGGTTCTCAACCTTCCTAACGCTGGGAAGCTTTAATACAGTCCAAAGGGATCGCAACCCACAGGTTGAGAACCGCTGTGTGACTAGATCTTCCCTCTGCCCCTGTGGCTTCTTGGCTCCACGCCTTAGTTTGTTTTGTTTTGTTTTCCCTGATCCTAGTAGCAAAAAAGTGTCCTGGAGTTTAAATCACAGAAAAAGCTCCATGCTGAAATATTATGAGAGTTTTCATTTCCTAGAATTACTTTGTATTTCTCATTCAATGGCTCAAATTTGTTGTTGCTTTCTGTCTGTTAGGTTTGATTTAGGTCCCTGAGTATTGCAAATTGATTCTGAGTAAAGCCATTTCAGAGGAAAGACAGCCATCCCAGGAACGGGAGGGAGGCAGCATTTCCTGAAGACTGTTCCCATTCTCTAGCTCTAAGTTTTCTTCCTGCCAGAAACTGCTATGGATAAGAAAGAAGTCACTGGGATGTAGTGATAATTTGCATTATTGACTGAAACTAGACCTCAAGGTCCCTAAACTTGTAGAGGGTGGTAGCAATAAAAATTACAAAGCAAGTCATGTGGCCATATTTCAAAGAGAACATTTCAAAGCTGTGAACAGTTTTCTGTTTTGTGGAAAATGAAGGCTTAGATAGGCCTTTGGGAAAGACTGTTTTGGAAGAGATCATTCATTTAGTTTGTGATTATAAAAGTCAGTTTCACAAGTAGACAAAGAAATATGAAAGAACTAAACTTTGAAGGAGCCTAACTTCCTTAAATAATACCATGAAAGATTCATTGCTTATCAGTAACTTTGGATGTTTGAAAGAAAATAAATTGCTTCTAAATATTCTTAGAAACTGCTTTGATTTTGAGGTGCTGCTGATTGCATGGAAGAAGAATGTATTACAAGATTAATTTGTTTTCTCCCATTATCTTCTCTTTCTCTTAGGGGAGGCTTGTGGAAGAATGAGGACAGGTGTTCCAAAATCTAGGCATGCTGGAGATTTGTCTAAGGGAAAAATAAAGAGAGATGAATTACTTTCTGCTGAAACTGGATTCTACCCACTCTTTCCCAAGATAACGAGTCCTTCAAGTATTTGGTACTTTCTTGCCTGCTCCCTGACAGGAAAGGATGTGTCAGGTCTTTACAATCAGTGACCAATGAGGAGCCTTGGAGCTTGGCCAATTGGATCCTTGGAGCAATGCATGGCAGAGGGCACTGGTCTGGCCTCAGTGTCATGTTGACTTCCTTATGCTGCTGCTAAGGGGTGTCATTCTTTCTAGGCCTTTTCAGTGGACAGAGACATTTTTGTGGTTCTGTTTTAGCTCCTTTGCTGTTTTTTGCTTATTACAAAAGACTTCTTGTGAGTTTCAGTGTCTATAATATATGTTTGTTTGTGTGTTTGTTTTTAGAGAAAAGCTCTTGTTCTGTTGCCTAGGCTAGCGAGCCAGTCTAGTGGTGTGATTCCAGTTCACTGCAGTCTAGAACTCTTGGCTCAAGCGATGTTCTTCCTACTTTAGCCTCCAGGGTAGCTGAGACAACAGGCATGTACCACAACATCCAGCTAATTAAAAATTTTTTGGTAGAGTATAAATGTTCCCCTTTTCCACATCCACACCAGCATCTGCAGCTTTGAGATGTTGTGATGTGGGTCATTCTCACTGAGGCTAGGTGATTATTTCATGGTGGTTTTGATTTGCATTGTCCTGTTAATTAGGGATGATGAGTATTTTTTCACATGCTTGTTAGCCATTGGTCTGTTTTCTTTACAGAAGTTTCTTTTTTTTTTTTTTAATTAACATAGCTTTAACCTCATTTACTTCATCACAGTGTTAAGACATTTGTGTTTAATACTTGATAGATTTGACTTATACCCTTGCAATATGCTCCATAGGTGTGGTCCCACCATCAACTCTCCCTCTATTGAATCACCCACTCCCTTCCCATCCCCCTTCATCTTGGGCTATAGTTATGATTCATCTCTCATATGAAAGTGTGAGTGATTATTAATTGGTTTTATAGTAGTGCTGGGTACATTGGACATTTTTTTCCCCATTCCTGAGATACTTTACTAAGAAGAATATTTTCCAGTTCCACCCAGGTATACATGAAAGAGGTAAAGTCTCCTTTTTTAATGCTGCATAGTATTCCATGACTCTCAGTGGTTAAAGGACTTAAACTTAAGACATGAAACTATAAAAATTCTTGGAGAGAGTGCAGGGGAAACACTTGAAAAAATTGGCCTGGGAGAATACTTTATGAGGAGGACCCCCTGGGCAATTGAAGCAACATCAAAAATGTCATATTGGGATCTGATCAAATTAAAAAGCTTCTGTACTGCCAGGAACACAGTAAGTAAAGCAAACAGACAGCCCTCAGAATGGGAGAGGATTTTTGCAGGTTATGTTTCTGACAAAGGTTGAATAACCAGAATCCACAGAGAACTCAAACTTATTAATAAGAAAAGAACAAGTAATCCCATCTCATTGTGGGCAAGGGACTTGAACAGAAGCTTCACTGAAGATGACAGGCGCACAGTCTACAGACACGTGAAAAAATGCTCATCATCTTTAATCATCAGAGAAATGCAAATAAAAAAAATTCTGAGATATGATCTAACTTCAGTAAGAGTACCCCACATCACAAAATCTCAAAACTACAGATGTTGGTGTGGATGTGGAGAAAAGGGAACACTTCTGCACTGCTGGTGGGAATGCAAGCTAGTACGTTCCTTTTGGAAAGAAGTATGGAGAATACTCAGGGATCTAAATGTAGACCTACCGTTTGATCCTGCAATTCCTCTATTAGGTGTATATCCAAAAGAACAAAAATCACTTTATAACAAACATATTTGTACCAGACTGTTCATTGCAGCTCAATTCATAATAGCCAAGTTTTGGAAGAAGCCCAAGTGCCCATCAACCCATGAATGGATTAATAAATTATGGTATATGTATATCCTGGAATACTATGCAGCATTAAAGAAGTTTCTGTTCATCTCTCTTGCCCATTGATCTAAGGGATTGTTGGCTCTTTTTATGTTAATTAATTTGAATTTTCTGTAGCTCCTAGTTATCAAGCTTTTGTCCGATTTATAATATGCAAATATGTTTTCCCTTTCTGAGGGAAGACTTTTACACTGCTGGTAGGACTGCAAACTAATATAACGTTTTTGGAAGGAAGTATGGAGAATCTTCAAAGAACTCAAACTAGACCTCCCATTTGATCCTGCATTCCCATTAACTGAGCGTCTACCCAGAAGAAAAAAAATCACTTCATCATAAGGACATTTGCCCAAGGCTGTTTATCTCAGTTCAATTTATAATTGCCAAATTGTGGAAATAACCTACATGCCCACAATCTAGGAATGGATTAACAAGCTGTGGTATATGAATACCATGGAATACTATTCAGCCACTAAAAAAGATGGAGATTTTACATCTTTTGTATTAACCTGGGTGGAGGTGGAACACATTCTTCTAAGTAAAGCATCACAAGAATGGAGAAACAAGAATACAATGTACTCAATTGTGATATGAGGACAATTAATGACCTAGTACATGGTGGGGGGTGGGAGAAGGGGGGAACAGAGAGAGGGAAGGAGGCAGGGAGGTGGGGAGGGTCATGGTGACACACCTCTTGGGGGCAGAACACAATTATAAAAGGGACTTTACCTAACAAATGCAATCAGTGTAACATGGTTCTTTGTACCTTCAATGAATCCCCAACAATAAAAAATAAAATAAAATTTTTTTGTAGAGACAGGGTGTTGCTATGTCGCACAGGCAGGTCTCAGACTCCTGGCCTGAAATGGTTCTCCCACCCCAGCCTTCCAAAATGTTGAGATTATAGGTATGAGCCACCACACCCAGCCCTCAATTTCTTTTTATTTGTTTTTGTTTCTTAAAGACAGGGGTCTTGTTCTGTAACTCAGGCTGGAGTATAGTGGCACAATCATAGCTCACTGCAGCCTCAAAATCCTAGGCTGCAGTGATTCTTCTCCCTTAGCCTTCCAAGTAGCTATAACTACAGGTGTGTGCCACCAGGCCTAGCTAATAGTTTTTACTTTTTCTTTTCAGGCTTTTATTTATTTATTAATTGTTATTATTATTTTTATTAAATCATAACTTTGTACATTGATGCACTTATGGGGTTCAGGGTACTGCTTCAATTGCAATGTGAAATGTTTACATTGAACTAAGTAACACATCCATCACAATTATACTAATTTCTTAATAGTTTTGCAATGTACCATTGCATCTTGCACATTAGGTGAGGTCCCCCCAAATACCCTCCCTCCTCCCACATTCCCCCTCCCTTCCCCTCTCTCTCCTCTTCCCTTCTACTTTCTGGACTATAGTTATGTTTTGCCATTCATGTGAGTGTATAGGTGATTATATATTGATTTCATAGTAGTATTGAATACATTGGATGCTTTTTTTCCCATTCTTGATATACTTTATTAAGAAGAATATGTTCCAGCTCCATCCAGGTAAACATAAAAGATGTGAAATCTCCATCTTCTTTATGGCTGCATAGTATTCCATGGTGTAACATATACCACAATTTGTTAACTCATTCATGGGTTGATGGGCACTTGAGCTGTTTCCATGTCTTGGCTATTATGAATTGGGCTGCACTTAACATTCTGATGCAAACATCTTTGTTGTAAAATAATTTTTGATCATCTGGATATATACCCATTAGAGGAATTACAGGATCAAACGATATCTCTACTTTTAGTTCCTTGAGTGTTCTCCAAACTTCTTTCCAAAAAGGTCGTATTAGCTTGCATTTCATACGAGCAGTGTGCAAGTGTTCCCTTCTCTGCATCCTCGCCAACATCCGTAGTTTTGGGATTTTGTGATGTGGTCTAATCTTATTGGAGTTAGATGATATCTCAAAGTGGTTTTGATTTGTATTTCTCTGATGATTAAGGATGATGAGCTTTTTTTCATGTGTTTGTAGGCCATGTGACTGTCTTCATCAGAGAAGTTTCTGTTCATGTCTCTTGCCCAAAAAGAAATGGGATTATTTGTTCTTTCCTTATTGATTAGTTTGAGTTCTCTGTAGATTCTAGTTATCAGACCATTGTTGGAAGCATAACCTGCAAAAATCTTCTCCCATTCTGAAGGTTGTCTGTTTGCTTTACTTACTGTGTTCTTGGCTGTGCAAAAGCTTTTTAGTTTGGTCAGATCCCAGTAACGTATTTTTGGTGTTGCTTCAATTGCCCAGGGGTCCTCCTCATAAAATATTCTCCCAGGTCAATTTCTTCAAGTGTTTTCCCTGCACTCTCTTCTAGTATTTTTATGGTTACATGTCTTAAGTTTAAATCTTTTATCCAGTAAGAATTAATTTCTGTTAATGGTGAAAGGCGTGGGTCCAGCTTCAGTCTTCTACAGGTCGCCATCCAGTTCACCCAGCACCATTTGTTAAATAGGGAGTCTTTACCCCACTGAATATTTTTGATAGGCTTATCAAAGATCAAATGGCGATAAGTAGCTGGGTTCATCTCTTGGTTCTCTATTCTGTTCCATAAACCTACCTCTCTGTTTTTGTGCCAGCACCATGCTGTTTTGATCACTATAGATTTATAGTATAGCCTGAAGTCTGGTAATGTGATACTTCCTGATTTGTTCTTATTTCTGAGTAATGTATTTGCTATTCAAGGTTTTTTCTGATTCTATATAAAATGAAGTACTATTTTTTTCAAGTTCTTTAAAGTATGACAATGGTGCTTTAATTGGGATTGCATTAAATCTGTAGATTGGTCTGGGTAGTATGGACATTTTAACAATGTTGATTCTTCCCAGCCATGAGCATGGTATGTTTTTCCATTTGTTAATATTTCCTTCTCAGAGTTTCATAGTTTTCTTTATAGAGATCAACCACATCTTTTGTTAGGTAAATTCCAAGATATTTCATCTTCTTTGGTCCTATTGTAAAAGGAATAGAGTCCTTGACTATAATTTCATCTTGACTATTGTTGGCATCTATAAAAACTATTGACTTGTAAGTATTGACTTTGTATCCTGAGATGCTGCTGTATTCCTTGATCACTTCTAAGAGTTTTGAAGTTGAGTCCCTGGGATTTTTCAGGTATAGGATCATATCATCAGCAAAGAGTGAGAGTTTGATATCCTCTGATCCTATTTGGATACCCTTGATCACCTTCTCTTGCCTGATTACAATGGCTAAGACTTCCATTACTATGTTGAATAGCAGTGGAGATAGTGGGCATCCTTGCTTTGTTCCTTATCTGAGTGAAAATATTTTCAATTTTACACCATTCAATATAATATTAGCTATGGGTTTGCTGTAGATAGTCTCTATTAGTTTAAGGAATGTCCCTTCTCTGCCTATTTTCTTAAGTGTTCTGATCATGAAAGGATGCTGGATATTATCAAAGGCTTTTTCTGCATCAGTTGAGAGAATCATATGGTCTTTGTTTTTTATTTTATTGATGTGATAGTATTATATTTATAGATTTATGTTGAACCAACCTTGTCACCCTGGAATAAAACCAACTTGATCATGGTGTATAATTTTTTGATGTGTTGAATTCTGTTTGCTAAGATCTTATTGAATATTTTTACATTGATATTCATTAATGTTAGTGATATCTATAATTTTCATTCTTTGTTGGATCCTTTCCTGGTTTGGGTATCAGGGTGATATTTACTTCATAGAAAGTGTTGGGACGTATTCCTTCTTTTTGTATGCTTTGGAAAGCATTATATAATATAGGTACTAGTTCCTCTTGAAAGGTTTGATAGAATTCAGATGTGAAGCAATCTGGTCCTGGACTTTTCTTTTTTGGGAGATTTCATATTTCTGATGCTATTTCAGTGATTGATATAGGTCTATTCAAGATTTCTAATTCTTTCTGGTTGAGTCTAGGAAGGTGGAGTGCTTCCAGATATTGGTCCATTACTTTCAGATTTTCATATTTCTGGGAATAGAGATTTTTATAGTAATCATTCAGGATTTTTTGAATTTCTGAAGTGTCTGCTATTTTTCCTTTGTTTCTGATAGATGACATTAGAGGTTTGACTTGTCTATTTCTGGTTAGGTTGGCCAAAGGTTTATCAATTTTGTTAATCTTTTCAAAAAACCAACTTTTTGCTTTGTTAATCTTCTGAATGATTGTTTTGTTTTCAATTTCATTTAATTCTGCCTGAATTTTGGTTATTTCTTTTTTTCTGCTGAGTTTGGGGTTGGAATGTTCTTCGTTTTCCTGTTGCTTGAGATGATCCATTAAGTTGTTGGTTTCCTCTTTTTCTGTTTTCTTTCTTTTTTTCTTATTTTTTTCTTTTTTGAGACAGAGCCTCAAGCTGTCATCCTGGGTAGAGCGCCGTGGCATCACAGCTCACAGCAACCTCCAATTCCTAGGCTGAAGCGAGTCTCTTGCCTCCGCCTCCCAAGTAGGTGGGACTACAGGCACCTGCCACAATGCCCGGCCATTTTTTGGTTGCAGCTGTCATTGCTGTTTGTTGGGCCCAGGCTGGATTCGAACCTGCCAGCTCAGGTGTACATGGCTGGCGCCTTAGCCTGTTGAGCCACAGGTGCTGAGCCTCTTTTTCTGTTTTCTTGATGAAGGCTTCCAATGGTATAAATTTCCCTCTTAGGACTGCCTTTGCAGTATCCCACAGGTTTTGATAATTTGTGTCTTTGTTATAATTTTTTTCCCCCAAATTTGGTGATTTCCTTCTTAATCTTGTCTTTGACCCAGCTATCATTCAGCCTAAGATTATTTAATTTTCATCACTTTGTTTGAGTATGAAGATTCCTGTTACTGTTGAGTTCAACTTTTATTCCATGGTGGTCTGAGAAGATACAAGGAATAATTTCTATACTTTTAAATTTGCTGAGGTTGGACTTGTGTCCTAGGATATGATCTATTTTGGAGGATGACCTGTAGGCTGATGAGAAGAATGTATATTCAGTTTTATTAGGGTGAAATGTTCTGTAGAGGTCTGTAAAGTCTATTTGTTCTAGGTCTAAGTCTAATATTTCTTTGTTTAGTTTCTTCTTGGAGGATCTATCCAAAACTGTCAAAGTGGTGTTAAAATCTCCAACTATTATAGTGCAGGAAGATATCAAGTTGTTGATATCCATTAGGGTCTGCTTTATGAATTGAGCATTCTGGTAGGGTGCATAAATGTTAATATCAAAATCTCTTCATGTTGGGTGTTTCCCTTGACAAATATGTAGGGACCTTTCTTATCTTTATTTATCTTTGTTGGTTTAAAGCCAATTGTATCTGCTACTAAGATTGCAACCCCTGCTTTATTCTGGTTTTCATTTGCCTGTAATATACAAGTCCATCCCTTTATGGTAAGGTGAGATTCTTGTATACAGAAGATATCTGGTCTGAGTTTATGTATCCAGTCAGCCAGCCTGTGCCTCTTTAGAGGACAATTTAAACCATTCAAAGTAATGGAGAGAATTGATAAGCCTGGTTGTATTTTGGGTGTCATGATTTTCGGATGACTGGGGGACA
>CAUYRH010097819.1:0-19223 GCA_963574655.1 Perodicticus potto
TTGAGGTTGCTGTGAGTTAAGACAATACAGCACTCTACCAAAAGCCACAAAGTGAAACTCTGTAAGAAAATAAAAGAAATAAAGGAAGGGAGGGAGGGAAAGAGAGAGAGAGAGAGAGAGAGAGAGAGAGAGAGAGAGAGAGAGAGAAAGAAAGAAAGAAAGAAAGAAAGAAAGAAAGAAAGAAAGAAAGAAAGAAAGAGAGAGAGAGTTTGGTTGGAAAAAGCAAGCCCAGCAAGAACCATGACATAAGGGTTTGACATCTCTCCCGCTAAACTGATGATTTAAACAGTGATGTGTGGGTGGCGCCTGTGGCTCAAAGGAGTAGGGCGCTGGCCCCATATGCCAGAGGTGGTGGGTTCAAACCCAGCCCCGGCCAAAAACTGCAAAAAATCCCAAATAAAACAGTGATGTGTGTAATAAAAATAGAGCTAGCCCAGAGTTAGGGCTTTTTGCTGGTCCTTATGTTTGGAGATGGAAAGCCCCCCAGCCCAGTTTTCTAAAACTTTCTTCTTGCATCTTTGACTCTTTATTATTCTCTCATCTTCTCATCACCACCAGTCACTGGGAAAGAACTCATGGTGTAGTTTTGGGCTAGTCCCCAACAGATTCCCAGCTAGAATAGACAGTTTCCAGCTTTCCTTGCAGCTTTTTGAGATTATACAACCAAGTTTTAGCTAATGTAATAATAGCAAAAGTAATGTAAGTCACCACAAGTTGTACCCTGAAAAGGAATGAGTGGTTGGCTCCATTACATATTTGAACTCTCAGGAATGCAGATGTGATGACAGGAGGTGAAGCAGCCACTTAAGATCATGAGATGGAACCCACATGTTGAGGACAATTCAGAATTACAAATAAAACAAAAACTATGGAGAATACTACAGTTAGCCTTCAAATGCTTATCATCTGCATTTAATATTTGTTAATATTTTATCATATTTCCTTTACCTTTTTTTTTGCTAAAGTGTATTAAGAAATGCTATAGAAACATGCCATTTGGCTCAGTGCCTGTGGCTCAACGGGCTAGGGCGCCAGCCATGTACACCTGAGCTGGAGGGTTCGAATCCAGCCCGGGCCCACCAAACAACAATGACAGCTGCAACCAAAAAATGGCCGGGCATTGTGGCGGACACCTGTAGTCCCAGCTACTTGGGAGGCAGAGGCAAGAGACTCGCTTGAGCCCAGGAATTGGAGGCTGCTGTGACTTGTGATGCCACAGCACTCTATCCAAGGTGACAGCTTGAGGCTCTGTCTCAAAAAAAAGAAAAGAAACATGCCATTTAATCTCTAAATCCTTCAGTATGCCTGTCCAAAACATAAGAACATTTTCCTATATATCCAGAGTACTAAGATCACAATGACCAAAATTAATAACAATTCCTTTATATTATCTAATATTCAGTCCATGCTTACATTTTCTCAATTTCCCCCCACATGACTTTTTAACTAGTTTGTTTGAACAAACATACAATCATGTGCATACATGGTCTTTGTTGTTATGACTTTTAAATCTCTTTTTATCTAAATAGTTTCTCTCTCCCTTTTACCTGACCTCCCTCCCCCTTCTTTTTTTTGAGACAGAGTCTCACTATGTCACCCTCGGTAGAGTACCATGGCGTCACAGCTCACAGCAACCTCAAACTCTTGGGCTTAAGTGATTCTCTTGCCTCAGCCTCCCAAGAAGCTGGGACTACAGGCACCCACCACAACGCTCAGCTATTTTTTGTTGTTGTTGTTTAGCAGGCCCGGGCTGGGTTCACTCCCACCACCCTCGGTGTATGTGGCTGGCACCGTAACCACTATGCTACGGGCACCGAGCCTTCTCTCTCCCTTTTATTTTCTTTCATGACACCAACCAATTGAAGTGGCCCAATCAGATGTCCTATAGAATAAGCTATCTTCTAAGACTAAAGGTTAGTTTTCAGAAGCTAAAATTTTGGAAACAAGCATGTCATAGATGACACTGTGTGTTTCAGGTTGCATTATATTAGGAGGCACGTAAAGTCTATGTGCCTCCATCAGGGTTGCCCCATTACTGGTGATGTTCAAATTGTGAATTGATTTTAAAGTCATTGTAAAAAAGCCATATGAAATACATAAGAAAGACACAAAGATACAGATATTCTTCAACCCAAAAATCAAATTCATGGAATTATGCTTTAAGGGAATAATGAATCTAAAGGGGGGAATCTCTATTCATGAAGATTTTAGGTACTTACCTCTTTTAGGAAATAGCTGGAAGAAATATGAGCACGAAACAGTAGTAAATCTGTATCATTCATTCCTCTATTCAGTAAACATTTGTTTAGCTCTTCCTACGTGTTAGACTCTGGGTCAGGTAGCAGGAACCTAAAGACAATACAGTGTGGCCTCTGCCTCAGGGATCAGCTGTGGGAAACAAGCATAAGGACATTTACATCACTGCAGGAGAAAAACTACAAAAGGGGTTATTTCCCACCTTTAATGATTTCAATGTACTCCCCCCCCACCCAGGCCCCACCGCCTTCCCAGATGAGGAGGCACTTAGGAATTGATTACCAATTCATTTGAAATTAATTTCAAATGTAATCACAATGTGGCTTTGTAAAAGATAAAAAAATGATTTCATTCAGGTAGCAAATATTGGCCACCTGTAGCCCTTAAACACTGAAAAGACCTAAGATATGAGAGATGATGTTTGTTCAACAGTAGAACTGTACTCGTCGATTTTTTATTGCCTAGGAGTGAATGTACAGGACAAATCTGAGCGTGATTTAGTTGTACATGTCAAATATCAGTTTTAATGGTGCCTTCTTAATGTCTCCAAGCCTAACATTAAGTCCCACAGGTAGTTTGCTTGGTAGCAATGGGGAGGGGTCGTGTTTGCCCCACCACTAGTCCCAGGAGATAAGAACGTAACTTTTTAAAACAATGCTCCACAAGAAGCAACCTCACCATTTCTGCTATTAATTTGCTTCATTGTTTACAGACATTGGCATGTAAAGGCAATCCTCCTACATTCCTTGTGTTTCAGTTAAAGTCAGTTTCTTTGTTGCTAAGCTTGGCAAAGACGAAGCACCGAGGATGGGTCCTGGTGTACCTCTCCACCCTCATTTCTCACCATCCCCTAACACGCTTGGCTCTTCTTGGCTAGCTCCTGTCGCAAAGTTCCCAAATCACACACCACCGCCCAGGCTAGCATATGGCTTGTTTCTCAAGTGAAGGTGAGAAGAAAATTAGGAATTTAGAGTTGGGCAGAGAGCTCCTCCACCCCAACTCCACAAGTTCAGGGACGCATTGGCCACCTGTTCAAATGGGGCAGCCCCATCCTATCTAAACACCGTTTTTAATTTACTTTGACATTATTACTAACAGTTCTCAAAAATGAAAACTAATTTACAGTGGCAGAAAAGAGATCAGTGGTTGCCTGGGATGGGACCGAGGGAAAGAAGGAGCACCAGGAAACTTACAGGGGAGATGGAAATGTTTGTTATCTCATTCCATAGTATGTGTAGTTTATTGTACTTTGATTATACCTCAATGAAGTTGTTTTCAAAATTCTTATTAGCTTTTAGTTCAACTTATTTCAGATTTGGCTTAATTTCAGAAGACTTGGCTTACTATTTTGCAGAGCTTATCGATAGCCTGTCTCTCTCCAGCCCCAGACCTGGAAACCATAGCAGTTACATCCTCACACAAGCCCCACTTTATAAATCAGCCTTAGTTCCCTATAATCATGTAACCACTTCACTGTCAATAGGGCTCAGTGAAATTAAGTAGATTGTGATTTGTTCCTGCCACAGAGCACCACGCTCACAGTTTAGCCATGTGTGGGCCACCCTGGGACACTGGAGAGGCAGACCTTGCTCAGTACAATGGACATTTCATAGATGAACATTATGAAGAGGACATTCAACTTCATGCATATGGACTATAGGCCCCACTAAGACCCTCTCATGGCCATGACTAGGTCTTATTCATTCTAAATGTTTGCTGAGGCATTAACCACGGGGGTTCACATTGGGGTTCACTGAGTGTTTCCTACCCAGCACCATCCAGCTGTGTGCGCATGGGTGAGATGTATATCTATTCTACATCCCTCAGCCCTTTTCCTCTGTTCCCTTAACGGGGGAGCAGTGGAGAAGGGATTGCAAGAACACTGAGCACCTTAAAACCCAAGACCCTTGCAGAGCAATGGCTCAAATTGCATTTAGCCCCAAGGCAAGACATGAGAGAGCTGGCGGAGATGGCGGTTGACACACATGTGAGCCGGCTTCTCCAAGGAGAGTGTGCATCTTTGATTCTAATCACAAATATCCTGCTTACGACGAGAAAAAAATATTCTTTCCTTCATTCACCTGGACAAGCGGGGCAGAATAGACTTTATAGGAGTCAGGGTTCAAATGTAATGAAATACAACAAGCCACACACAAAACTAGAATTCAAAATTTAGAATTTAAAAATTGGAATAGAAATCCAGTCATGCGCTCCATTCCGGCACAGACCCAGGTGGGAAAGGATCCTGTCAGGCCTCCGTCTCCTCTCCCCCACCTCTCTCTCAGTCTTCCTGCTGGCTGCGTTCTCAAGGCAGACTCTCGTTTTCTGGAGGAAAGATGATTACAAAAGCCTCTATTGATGCTGCTTTATCCAAAATGAAGATAGGTGGTTCCCTCACTGTTAATATACAAAATCTTACTGAGGCACTCTGATTAGGTGGGTTGCATGCTTGTTTGTGAACCAATCACTCACCCAGGAGAATGGGTGACCTGATTGGCCACACCTAGACCCCTGCCCACTTGTGGCTACTGAGCAGGTGGGTGAGGAGGGGAATTATAAGTCCATCCAAACCATATGGACTGGTTTTCCTAGAGTTAAAAGTAGTTCTGTAGCAGAACAGGAACAGAGTAGCATGCTGGGAAGTTGTCATAGTCCACTAGAAAGAAGAACAGAAAAAGCTAGTACCCCTAAAAATACCCTGTCCTCTTGCTGCCATCCGAAGGGTCACAGAGCTTGTTTTCTCTCCTGTGACCCTCTGTGGTTCTCATTCATTGAGGGGAAAGGAGATTCTTTCACTCTGGTGGAAAGGTTAATGCTCTGCCTCCCCTGTGCTATCTTGCTTCTGCAGCAGGAGGCAAGGCCAGGGTCCTGCCCTCCCCGTTCACTGGAAAATCAAGATGCCAAATTTTGATTTATTCAGCATGGAGAGAAACTTGACCTTAGCAGAGAGAAAAACAGCTCTGAGGGTGGGAAAAGTACTGATGAATGAAATGTCATCATTCCTGCCTTGCCCCGTGAAACTTAAATACATAATGACAGACATCCGTGGCAGAAAGGGGCACCTATAATCACGTTCTATTATATGTCTGAGGTTTGCGCTCTCAGAAAGCCCCCAACTTGAGATTCTTTCTCCTCCTTTATTAGTACCATTCTACCTGAGAGAAAGGAAATTTTATCTAGTCTCCTGTGACTCAAAAGGAGGTCTGGTACTGAGCCTAGTACTAGTCTAGTACTAGTCTAGTACTGGTCAGCACTGAGCCTGTGCTTTTTTTGATGAGACTCCCATTGCCCTGGATCCCGGCTGCCCATTTATTGTGTGGCCTTGGACAAGTGTTTTTAATCTCTTCAAGTCTGTTCACTCAAGGTCAAATGGAAACAATCAGATCTCTTTTTTTAGAAAGACACACCAGACAAAGTTTCTAAAATTTCTTACTTTTCCGAAACCCCGAGGGAGCTTTTGGAACCTTATTTTTACAGACTATATTATTATTATTATTATTATTATTATTATTATTATTATTAGCATGAAATGTGCACTATAGTCCAATGAAAGTTAACATCCAAACCTCCTAAAATGTTAATTTATACACACTCTGTATCTCTTGTAACTTGGAATGCTACATTCCCGTTCACATGCCCATTCAACGAGAGGTGCTGAATATATTTGCAAGTTTGTCTTGCCCTCTTGGGTTCCTACCATCCGCCATGAGAAGTGCATGTCCCAGGAAGCTACTTCCCATTCAGCCCGGGGCCAGAATTAAGTGACACATGGAGAAAATTAAGCTCAAACCACAGCCTGAAGCTCCTGCTGCATATCTTCCCGCCCTCAGCCATTCCAGTCTCTCCTAACATGAACCTTGTGATGTAGTCATGGGACTGTAACAAGTGGACTCCCCTCAATAGGATAAATGAATTCCAATCTCAACTGACCCCACCATAGCTGTCCCACTGATGCATCCCACCTCCCTTGAATCACTCTGCTGCTATTTCAGACCTAAAGCCAACTCTTTTTTTCCTTCATCTCAAAAGATGAACACACCACTCACTGTATTGAAAAGATGAAATCTTCTTTTAGGTTTCAGCAAAAGCAGAACCCGAGTGAGGAGGAATTTGTGATGTGAGGAGGTGTGTTCGTAATGTGATCTCAGGAGGCAGGTGTGAGGAAGGACAGGAAGGGAGACAGGTAAGAAAGACTAGCCATTAAGTAAATGGTGCTGTGGTTTGAATGTGTCCCCTCCACAATCAGGTGTTGCCAAGGTAATAGGATTAAAAGCTGGGGCCCTTGAGAGTAGGTCATGAGGGCTCTTCCCTCATTCATGGGACTAGGTTCCTCCTTTATAAAGGGGCTTGGCAGAGAGAGTTGTCCCCGCTTGTCCTCTGCATTCTACTGTCTGAGAACACAGCCAGAAGACCCTCCCCAGATGCTTATGCCTTGATCTTGGACTTCCCAAACTCCAGAATGGTGAGAAATAAAGTTCTATTCTTTAAAATTACCCAGATTCATGTATTCTGTTATAGCAATACAAAATAACTATGACAAATGACATTAGTGAGCTTGTGGGTAATTGGGGCTCAATCCTGGTAGATGCCCTGTGAATAACTATGTAAAATGTGCCTCCAATTTTTCCCAAAAGAGAACCAGGGACTCCATCTTATCAACTCTTATTGGTTTAGGAGAAGGAGGAGTGGTAACTGCCTTATACTTCTAGCTGCTACCTACACTGGGCTGACTGAGTGCCTTCCACCTCTGAGGTGACAGCCTGGGGTTTGGTGTAAAGGCCAGTCATAGCAGGGAACTGTCCTCCACAGCAGTGCTGAAGTCAGGCAGGCCAAGGGGGCCCAGTGTTAAAATGCTGTTTGTGTACTATCCATGTGCCTCTGTCTCCTGCTCAGTGGCAAAAACAGGTCTACAGTGAGATGTAAGAGGCAGAGGCAGAGGCAGAGGCAGAGAAAAACTGGTGGTGGTATTCGAGGTCCTGGTTCAAATCATTCCTATAATTGAGGAACACTCCCATGAATTGTTCCTTGGGACTGTTTGGGGAAGACTGTCAGGTCCCAGCAGGAAACAGATAGTAATCTCAAAGGGTTTAATGAAGGAAAACTAAGTATTCCCTTGTCCTACAATTATTCCTATGGATCAACCAGAACAGGGGCCAAAGTTTGAAGAAAATTTATGTTAGAGTAACTTGCACTGCAAAAAGTTCTAGAAAGATTACCCCAATTTGAATTTCCTGGTGGATCCCAAGCTTTTGGTAATCCAGTTCAGGTGATTTCTAAGTTTGAGAAGCCCTTTGTTTCCCTCCAATCTGTTTGGTCCTAGAATCATAATAATTTCTTCCCCTTGGTTGCCAAAACTAGGGTAGGGTAAGATGGCTCCACTGCCCTGAGTTTAGGCAGAGAGAGATTTTTTCTCATCCTTTCCTTGATTTTAAATGATTGGATCCCCAAACCACTAGCTGAATCTTTGGGCCAGGCTGGGGGAGGAATGTGTGGGTTGGTGTTTCTTTGGAGACCTTCATTAGGACCAGAGGCCCAGCTAAGGATAGAATTCTAGATTGGCATTTATTTTTCCTTAGTACTTTGAAGTTATTGCTTCCTGAAATTTATTAATACTTTTACTATTGAGAAATTGATTGTCGACTCGGCGCCTGTGGCTCAACAGGCTAAGGTGCCAGCCACATACACCTGAGCTGGTGGGTTCGAATCCAGCCTGGACCCGCCAAACAACAATGACGGCTGCAACCAAAAAATGGCCGGGCGTTGTGGCGGGCACCTGTAGTGCCAGCCACTTGGGAGGCAGAGGCAGGAGACTCGCTTGAGCCCAGGAATTGGAGGTTGCTGTGAGTGGTGATGCCACAGCACTCTACCCAGGGTGACAGCTTGAGGCTCTGTCTCAAAAAAAAAAAGAGAGATTGATTGTCAATCTAATTATAGTTACTTTGCATGTGATTTTTATTTTTCTTTCCTGGTAATCTTTTTTTTTTTTTTTGGATTTTAAGAAATAATATTTGAAATGTGAAAGAAGGAGAGATGGCTTTTTTTTCTGAACGGTTACATCATGTTAAAAATATGGGTATCACCGAAAGTAAAACATGAATCAGGATTGACTGGGACAAGGATGATGAAAAAGAAGAACTTGTGGCTTAATGAAGGCAGGCCCTTGGAGGAGATAGGGACGAAGTCACATGTGACCAACTGGAGGGATGTTAATTCAGAGAAAGGGCAAACGGGCTCCAAGTATAGTTTCTGGGCCAAGGAAGGTGGTGAATCAATAGCATTAACTTGCACCAAGTGGATCCAAGTACTGAAGTATGCTTAACGTCAATGTTACAAGTAAGAACTATAATTACACAGTTATCACTCCGGGAGGCTGAGGCAGGAGGATCACTTGAGGCCAAAGTCTCACGCCACATTGAGCTATAACCACGCCACTGTACTCCTAGGCCCTGTTTTTATACATCCACCAAATCATGGCCTCTATTGTTCCCTTGTGTTGAGCTGAAGTAGAGTTAAGAAGCACACAGTCCGGCACGGTGAGACTGGGGAGAGAAGACTCCAGGCATCTCCGGCCGGCGGGATCTGCCCAGAAACATCCCTGTGAGCTGTTTGGGCTTCTTCTGGACCTGGCACTCAGTTGAACTGCCTTGGGACAACTGGGGCAAGAGTGAGGAGGTCCTTGAGTGTCATCTGGGGCTCCAGACTGAGCCACCGAGCCAGACGGAACTACCGGTGTCCGGCCGTGGGCCGTGCGGAGCCATCGTCCTGGTAATCTTTTAAAATCCTTTCTTTATCATTGGGTTTTAGCCTTCATATGAAAGCTATAAATTAGCTCTATATTAGGGCTGAGTACATTGGATACTTTTTCTTCCATTCTTGAGATACTTTGCTAAGCCGACTATTTTTGTTGTTGTTGTTGTAGTTGTCATTGTTGTTTGGCAGGCCTGGGCTCAGTTCAAACCCCCTAGCCCTGGGGTATGTGGCTGGCACCCTAGCTGCTGAGCTATAGGTGCCGAGCCTACTGTAATAATTTTTGAAATCATTGACCAAAAATTCTCCTCTCTTTTTATAGTTGGACCATTTCCTTAAATGGGTAAAATGTCTAGATCAGGCTGGGCACAGTGGCTCATGCCTGTAATACCAGCACTCTGGGAGGCTGAGACGGGTAGATCGCTTGAGCTTTGGAGTTCAAGACCAGCTCGAGCAAGTGTGAGACCCTGTCTCTAAAAATAGCCAGGCGTTGTGGCAGGCGCCATAGTCCTAGCTACTTGGGAAGCTGAGATAAGAGGATTACTTGAGCTCAAGAGTTTGAGGTTGCTGTGAGCTGTGATGCTATAGCACTCTACTGGGGGCAAGAAAATGAGACTTTGTCTCAAAAAAAAATGTCTAGCTTAAATAGGTTCATGGTAATAAGTAGCTACATTCCCCACCCCTCTCTGCCTTTTGTTCTTTTCCTCTGGAACAGCATGCATATACTCTTTTCCACCCTGTGTACATACTTCTGTTATAGTTCTGTTTTAGCTTTTCCACCAGGCTCAGAGTTGAATATCCTCTGAGACTTAATTAGATTTAATTTTTTCACATAGTTCAGTTCAGCCTTTTATACATTTTGTGATCTACCATGACTTTGATAAATCATTTTTGCATGCCACTCTAAATACTTATTTCCTTCTTTGTCTTTAGCATCTCTTTTACCAGCCACTCTTGTTTCTCTTCAGACAATAGCATAGAATCTTACATCGATTTTCATACTCAGTATTCCCTCTTTATATGAGATTTTAGAATACTATAGTATGGTATATTAGTTTTTAGATTCTTAAAGATTGAATGATTGCTGGATATATTACTGGGTCCTTTTTATGGCTTATTTTTCTAATTTTAAAAAAATTCATTTGTATGTTCTATTTTATCAATCATTTTAAGGTTTTATCATGGCCTTTATTTTTTAAATAATAGTTATTACTATATCATTATCACTTATCATTACTATGTCATTATCATCCTTTTCTTTTAAATAATAATAATGGAACTTGCCAGGTGCAGTGACTCATACCTGTAATTCTTGTGCTTTGGGAGGCCAAAGTGGGATGATCGATTATTCAAGAACAGCCTGAGCAACATAATGAGACCCTCTCTCTATAGAAAAATGAAACATTTAGTCAGACATAATAGTGCACTTTTGTAGTTCTGGTTCAGGTGGCTGAGGCAGGCAGATTGCTTAAGTCCAGGAGTTTGAAGTTGTAGTGAGCTGTGATTGTGCCATTATACTCTAGCTTGGGCAATAGGGTCAAACAAACAAATGAATACATACATTCGTATATATATGCATACTAACTAACTAACTTAGTTTATTTTTTAAAAATGCCAATAGGGTGGGGGACAGATAAATAAGTAAATTTAAAATGCTAGTGAATATGAATAGGAACAATAACTCAGTTTTAGAACGGTCTGGGTTGGTAGTATGTGGTAGTATGTGTCTTCTGAAAAGGGAATGTGAATTTCCTAAATGAGTGACAGCTATCCCATCTGAATTACCGAAATTCAGTTTTGTCTCCTAGTACGTTTTCTGCCAGTATACTCTTGTCTGGCTTTTTATTTTTATTTTTTTTATAATCTTTTGATTTTACAGTAGTTTTTTTATTTGCAGAAAAATCGTAAAGATGGTACAGAAGATTCTCATGTACCTTATTCTCAGTTTTATTTTTTGTCAGATATTACATTGCCAGAGTGTTTTTATCACAACGAATAAACCTACAGTATTGGTTTTTATCTTTCAGATTTTCAGAAGTAAAATCCAAAATTGCAAGTAAGTGTGGTTCCAATTATTTAATTTTGTTTTTTAGTAAGTAAAGAAAACTAAAACAGCAAAAGAAGAGAAAGTGGGAACAATATCTTACTTTTATCCAATCCCTGAGTTTGGTTCTCCTTCCCTGAAAAACCATTACCTGTTGCTTGGGTATTCTTCCAGAATAATTTATGGATATGTATGCATAAGGCATAAGTCATATATACACTGTCTACAGTGTATAGGTCTACTGTTCTTACTTACTTAAAAGTAGATCCTATGTAAGTTCATCACCCAAGGGAGTGTAACAAACTGGTCACCATACAGAGGTGGTCAGTGTAAGGAACTAGGCCTACTACACTGATAATGTATGTGTGGTCCATGTCTGGTCTGTGAAATTTAGGTTAACTTTAGGTGGTCAATGTAGGGAGGTGTTGACTATGGAGGTTCTACTGTAATTGGTAGCATACTACACAAATAGGCAGACCTTTTCATTTCTTTATGTTAGAAATTGTTTTGTATCCATATGTGTATTTCTGAATACGCATCCTTTTTAAAAAAAAGTTAAGATTATATTTTAGTACCAGCTTAATTTCTTACATGATTAGTTTGATTTTTGCCAGTGTTATGTTTTAGGCTAGATCATTCTAGATTTCTGGAAAGACCACTATATTCGTACCTTGGTTTCCTGTTTGATAGATAGGAGTCTATCAAAGAATCACCTGTATTCCAAAAGTCTTAGAATAAGAGTTAGACAGATAGTTGGACGTCCTGGGAATATTTTTGATCACTACGGGTAGTCTGAAGTTCAGGTGTTCATGAAGAGCCATAGTAGCCTCAAGAATGTAGTGAATACCGCATATTATCTTAAGATGAAATTTGTTATTCAATCCACCATTGTTTGTGGTGGAGACATCTAAACTCCAATAAATAGAGTCCTCTTCATCTCTGTAGTCCTCTTCACCCTTTCCATAGTTTTGTGTTAAAGATTTTACTTTTTCTTGCTATCAGAAGTGACATCTGGAAGATTTTTTTCAGTCAGCTGCTGGTTTAAGTAACAGCAATAAATGGCAAAGAAACCCTTTGAGCACACCTGTTTACTACTTTGGAAGTTTTTTTATGTCTTAAAAATACAGATTTATATACCACAGTGTATTTATTATAGAGGGCTAGAACCCCTGCTTCTGATCTCATGTTGCTTTTGTAATTCTTTGAAAAGAAAGCTAGATACATAGTTATTATATTTGTAAGTAATTTGAATACTCTTAAATAAGTTGGATACTTTGTATGCCTCAATATACCTGAATAACTTTATTTTTAGGTAAATACCATGATTTAGAATGCCAGCTGATTCAAGAGTTTACCAGTGCTCAAAGAAGAGGTGAGATCTCCAGAATGAGAGAGGTAGCAGCAGTTCTACTTCATTTTAAGGTAAATAGTAAAAATTTAAAATGAAGATTAATTTTCAAAGTTGTGGAGATTTTATAAATCCAATGTAATATTCTTTTCTATAATATGTAAGATTTTCCCTTTTAGTTGTGTAACTATATCACAGTGATAATTTTCATTGTTCTGAGTAATTTGGATATACATTTTATCTCTCTGTAAGTGATGTTAAATGTTAGGCATTTAATATTTAAATAAGGATTTTATATTCAATAATACTAGTAATCAGTGAATTTTTGTATAGTTTTATAAATCACATTGTCCGTCTTCTTGCTTTTTAATGTATATTTTTCAGTCAAACATGTTAGGAAATAGATCAAAAGCAAAAAAACTTGACCGTAAGTATCGATGGAATGTAGGAACCAGAGAGTAGATGGAGTGTGACTAGGAAGAGACTTTTAAAAAGTTCAGGGCATCTCAGAAGGCAATGAATAGAAATGCTATGTTATGGACTAGTTTTGTGGAATTTGAATTGGGGAAAGAATCCCTGTGTAGGGTGTATTTCTGCAAAGAAAGTGCTCAAATAGTTCTTCATTCAATCTGTTTCTTTACATTTCTATTAGAATAGGAAATGAGAAGCTGTTTTTTACTTTTCATTTTGGTAACATTTGCATGAGTATTGAGAAATGGCTCTAGAGAAATAATGATACACTTGATATTGCTTACCTTACTTGTTTTTATGTATGATCTGTTAATAGGCAAAATCTGATCATAGTGGAGCTTGATATGTCAGATTAGTTTGATTTAAACACATTTTATTAAAGTAGATTCAATTTTAAATGTAAATTTTCAGACAAGTAAACATAGTTCTGTCCAGATTCTCTTTTTCTTTGTTTCTTTCTTTTTTTTTTTTAAGACAGTCTCACTATGTCACCCTGGGTAGAGTGCTGTGGCATCATAGCTCACAACAACCTCAAACTTTTGGGCTTAAGCAATTCTCTTGCCTCAGCTTCCCAAGTAGCTGGGACTACAGGCACCTGCTACAATGCCCGGCTATGTTTTTGTTGCAGTTGTCATTGTTGTTTACCAGGCCTGGGCAAGGTTCAAACCCTCCAGCCTCGCGCGGTTCATGTGACTGGTGCCGTAACCACTATGTATGGGCGCCGAACCTCTGTCCAGATTCATACAAGGGAAAGCAAATGCTTTGAATCCAGGACAGGAAAGAAGGAAATGTACATGTAAAACCTTTTCTGAAGACCTTCAATCAGTATGTGTGTGTTTTGGAGTTGAAGGAGATAGCTAGATGATCATAGGGCAAAAATTACTATAAAGGACCCACTTAGATCTCAGCTTTCTTCTTTCCATCAAAAATCCAACAAGGATATAAACCAACTGCTAAATTTCATCATAGAATGTGAATGAGAAAAGATACTTAAACTAATTAAGTTATTGGGTCTCTGCAGTTAATTTTATTTAAGTATAACAACTGTTGCTGTTGGCCATTCAGTGGGTCATAGACATAGCTTTATTATGTATGACAAACACTTCTTTTATTGAGATTGTTATTATTATTTTAATTGAACGAGAACAGTGGTAAGAATGTGTTTCTTCTTTGCAGGGTTATTCCCATTGTGTTGACGTTTATATAAAGCAGTGCCAGGAGGTAACATAACAGTACAATTTACTGGATTTCATTTTATGCTAATTTGTCTTTTAAAATCATTTTTGAAATTACATTTTCACTGTGTGCAATGCTTCTGCTGTTTAGGGTGCTTACTTGAGAAATGATGTATTTGAAGATGCTGCTCTGCTCTGTCAGCGAGTGAACAAGCAAGTTGGAGATATCTTTAGTAATCCAGAAACAGTACTGGCTAAACTTATTCAAAATGTATTTGAAATCAAACTACAGGTAATTTCTAACAGTGACAAATTAAGTAATTATTAAGCCAATTTGTGATTTTTTTCCCTATTACGTAACATTTTTAAAAATTTAGTTTATTTATGTAGTGACCTAGGAGCAGTATTCTAGTTAAGGGGAAAGGAATTGGTTTAAAAGAAATGGTTTGTTACTCACCAAGAATAAGATGCTAGTTAGTGAGTGTTACCAGAGCACAGCACGTGCAGTAGCAGCATTTGTAGCAGTTCTTGTGGTAATGTATCATGGTAAAGTAGCTGCAGATTTTTCTGGTTTTGGTCTTTGCCCTCACCAGTAGCTGATTATTTATGAAATTGAACAAGAATTACAAATGCAATCTGTAGAAATTTTGTTTATAATATGGTACTAATGTGAAAAGGAAACACAGAAATTTAGTTTACAGCCTTGACTCCCATGCCAGCATATTGTCAGACATTTCCTAAACTATTTATCACTGGATTAAATAACATTCAGTAAGTGCTTTTGAAAGACAGTTTGGGACTTTTGAAGTCTTTAAAGGTTGTTGTATGTATTGTGATTCTCTAGAGGTGAGGTTGTGCTATACAGCATTTACCACATTTACTGCCCAAGAAATCCTATGATGGAGTAATGACCATTGATTTTTCAAGGAACACTGGTGTTCCCTAGACCACAGTTTGGCAAATACTGCTGTAAGGAATTGATTCTGTTGTAGCCTAAATTTTGTTTTCTTATATTTGATTTTGATGTATCTCATGAAGCAAGCTAGGCCAATTTTAGTGTTTCTAAATTTTTTTTTTTTTTTTTTTTTTTTTTTATACAGAGCCTCAAGCTGTTTCCCTGGGTAGAGTGCCATAGCATCACAGCTCACAGCAATCTCCAACTCCTGGGTTTAAGCAATTCTCTTGCCTCAACCTCCCGAGTAGCTGGGACTACAGGCACCCGCCACAACGCCTGGCTATATTTTGGTTGTAGTTGTCCTTATTGTTTGGCAGGCTCGGGCTGGATTCGAGCCCGCCAGTTCTAGTGTATGTGGCTGGCACCTTAGCTGCTTGAGCTACGGGCTCTGAGCCTAGTGTTTCTAAATTTTTAATACTTATTTCTAAGAACTGACATAGATCTTTTACAGGCGAATATGGGAAGTGGTGAAATTTAAAAACCTATTTTTTTATTTTTATAATTGGTCTGCTCTCTATGCATTATCTTTTGATTGGGTTTTAAGTCAGAAAAGTTCAAAACTGGAATGCTTTTTAAAGGAAAAAATATCTTGAGAAATTCATAGAATTTAATATTAACAGAATGCTGACTTTTTTTTTTAGAGTTTTGTGAAAGACCAGTTAGAAGAATGTAGGAAGTCCGATGCAGAGCAGTATCTCAAAAATCTCTATGAACTATATACAAGGTATATTTTTAATTATTAGAAAATAATAGATATCAGGTTTTTTTTTTTAATAGAAAATGGGGACGGATTTAGGTATTTTTGAGTAACAGTTTGTCAGATAGTCACATACCTTTTAGCATTAAATGCTTGGCTGTATAAACTAGTGTTGTACAAGAATAGCATTCTTAGCACATTAACCTGAGGAATTAGATGTTATTCTTTATCTTAATGTACTTTAATGAAACATAAGACCTTGTTTATCTTGTTCAAACTAAGATTCAAGAATTTTGTTTCTGATTCCAATTTCGAGCTAGTTTACTAGTCCTAATTTTCTTCTCTAAGTACTAGTATAATTTCATTTATCTGCAGTAAACCTTTAGAAATTATAAAAGAAAGAGATATATTCTTAACAAGTAACAGTTTCAGCCTAAAGTGTGATGGAAGAATTGTCTTGTGCTTTTGTAAATGGCGTTGTTACTCTTAGATCATCTCAGAAGTTTCCTGTGGAGTTTATATTTTTTTCCTTGACTTTTTCAACTCTATTGCTATTTTTCAGTGTCTTCATTTTGGGAGAAGGTATTTCTAAAGTTACTATAATGAGGAAGTCCATCTCAACAACAACATTATGGTGACACTGTGTCAAACAATGAGAAATAGAAAATTAGAGGATAGTCCATATAGTCAAAGAAGAAGGAGTGAACAGAGAGTATCTCTCTCAATGCTCTGTTTTGGGTGACAGGTGTCGAATGGCATTAGAGCGTATGTTAGGCCAATTTGCTGCTATTGCTGTTCCTGGACTAGTTCATTGCCTCACGGTTTCTTCTATGAGTTTATGACAGTTCTCAAAATCATGATGTTATTTGTGGTGTTCTACTCTACTCTATATATAACCTTATATAGCCGCTCTTTGCACCTTAAGTGCTTTCCAAGGTTTCAGAAATGGTGGTTTAACATAAGTTGTGAAAATCACGTTGTAAAAAAATCTATATTCTTTAGTAGTATTACTATACCTAAAATATACATTAATCTTTTTCTTCCCCTTTTCCATGTAAAGAACCACCAACCTTTCCAGCAAGTTGATGGAGTTTAATTTAGGTACTGATAAACAGACTTTCTTGTCTAAGCTTATCAAATCCATTTTCATTTCCTATTTGGAGAACTATATTGAGGTGGAGACTGGATATTTGAAAAGCAGAAGTGCTATGATCCTACAGCGCTATTATGATTCAAAAAACCATCAAAAGAGATCTATTGGCACTGGAGGGTGAGTATTTTGTTAAATATTATGGTTAAAACTGAAAGTATTAAGAACTGTTACATTTGGGCAAACTTATCAAATATTGACTGTCATTAGAATTTTCTAATTCAAGAATTAGCCCAGATTGTTTATATGATTGATCAAATTCTATTTTGAAACATATTAAAAGGACCTAACATAACATGATTAAAATGTAAAGCAGATATTTGTCAATAAAAAAAATTAATTTTGAAAACCATGAAACAATACCAGTAATATAAAGAATAAATTATTCTAGGTTATTGACTAGGAAGCACATGATTTTTTTTGTTACTGCTGCAAAGGTGAAAAATAAAAAGCAAACAGTTCACAGTTTAGGTACTTTGTACTCATGATTCTTTTCAATGACGTTGGCATACAGCTATTAAATGAATACCTTAAAGCTTACAATTATTTATGTACTGAAAGAAAATGACTGTTTATAAGAATTGTTGGCATCTCAGTTACCAGAATTTAGCTACCTGGAACCTGGTTGATTGTAGAAGGAGACAGAATGACTTCTGTGGAGCCATATCATCAGAGTCCAGAACAGGGGTATCTAAATTTTTTTTTTTCTGCTGCACGTTGGAAGAATAAGTGTTGTCTTGGGCCACACATTAAATACACAAACACTAACAAAAGCCGATTAGCCCAAAAAAAAAAAAAAAAAAGGTCTGTGCATACTTCTTGTGATATCCAACACCATAGACAAGCAAAAAATGTCCTCACAAAATCAGCGTGCAGCTCGTGGACTGTGCATTGAACACCCCTGGTCTAGAGTCCACACACACACCTAAACCCAGTTTCTTGTTTTCCAGTTCATTGTGTATTAAATAATCAGAAGTTATAATTAGGAGTAATATCTGAAAGGTAGTGGCAAGGAAAGGAAGAGAAAAACTAAAGAGCAATCATGGGAAATAAAAAAAAAATGAGTTCCAGTAGTCTGGAGCTATGTACTCTAGGAGCCAAAAATGTCTAACCTGAAGATAGTCCATGTAAGTATTTCACGTAACCATTGGTCATTCAGAAAGCTACATTACGTTTAATATATCTTGTTTAAGATGGTAAAGAAATGTAATATGATTAAATGTATTTTAAAAATCATTAAAATTTTAACGTTTTGATTTTAATCAGAACCATTTAACTATTTGACATGTTAACTTATTTGGAATAGCTCACTTCCAATGTTTTTGGCTATCAAGTCAGAATTGTAAAGCTGAAAGGGACTTTAAAGATCATAAGTCCAAAATTTGTTAATTATTCATATGAAAATCTTTTATTTAAAGATCAAGACTTGCTTCACTTTACAAAAGTAGTGATTGGAATTTGAATTTAGATCTCTTGGCTGTCCATTTTTGTAATTTATATATATATACTAAGATTGAGAATACTTGAAGTTGAAATCTCTCTAAAGTGTTTCGTTTTGTTTTTTCATTTGTCTGTGTGATGTACTAGTATTCAAGATTTGAAAGAGAGAATTAGACAACGCACCAACTTACCACTAGGGCCAAGTATCGACACTCATGGGGAGACTTTTCTATCCCAGGAAGTGGTGGTTAATCTTTTACAAGAAACCAAACAAGCCTTTGAAAGATGCCATAGGGTAAGAGTGATTATAAATTTATTCTATATACATAGTTGTCCTTTGGTATCTGTGGGGATTTGGCACCAGCACCCCCCTATGGATATCAGAATTCATGGATCCTGGAGTCCCTTATGTAAAATGTGTAGTGTTTGCATCGAACCAATGCATATCCTCCTGTACACTTTGTTTAAATCATATCTAGATTACTTACAATACCCAGCACAATGTATATGCTGTGTAAATAGTTGTTACAACTAGGGATGATGACAAGATAAAAAAAAGTCTGTACATCTTCAGAACAGACAGAAATGTCCTTTTTATTTTCAAATATATATATATATTTTTTGTAGAGACAGAGTCTCACCTTTTTATTTTCTTTTTCTTTTTTTTTTTTTTTTGAGACAGAGCCTCAAGCTGTCACCCTGGATAGAGTGCTGTGGCATCACAGCTCACAACAACCTCCAATTCCTGGGCTCAAGCGAGTCTCTTGCCTCCACCTCCCAAGTAGCTGGGACTACAGGTGCCCGCCACAACGCCCGGCCATTTTTTGGTTGCTACCGTCATTGTTGTTTGGCGGACCCAGGCTGGATTCGAACCCTCCAGCTCAGGTGTACGTGGCTAGCGCTTTAGCCTGTTGAGCCACAGGCGCCGAGCCTCACCTTT
>CAUYRH010097820.1:0-11660 GCA_963574655.1 Perodicticus potto
ATGATGGGATGAACCTGGAGCTTTATTACCAATAGAGCAGAATTCTTTCCCCTGCCCTACTTTGCTTTCCTCTCACACTACCCACACTGGTATGGATGCTTGTTTTTAAAAACTCACCTTAATAAAAACTTAGATATTGCAGATGTTGCTTTGTTGTCATCTTTGCACAAGAGCTATCTAAGGGTGGGAGGGTTGGTATCTGGTTATTGTACCATCAGTATGCAGGTTAATATTGACTGGATCCATGAGGGAGGAGTAGACCAGCAAAGTGGGAGCCCAGAGCTCTGGGCTTTGCTGTGAGTCTCTGCGGGTCAAAAGACCCTGGGATTATTACCACCCTTATAGACCAGGGAGTCTGGGTAGGGATGGAAGATGTAACTGTTAGGAATATAGACTCTTGATTCAGATAGACTGTAGTTGGAATGTCAGCTCTGCCACCGAACTGCAGAATGACCCTGGGCAAGTTATGTTAAGAAGCTGGTCCTTCTTTTTTTTTTTTTTTTTTAAGACTTACTCTCACTCTATCACCCTGAGTAGGGTGCCATGGAGTCAAAGCTCACAGCAGCATCAAACTCCTGGGTTTGAGCAATCCTCTTACCTCAGCCTCCCGAGTAGCTGGAACTACAGGCGCCCACCACAATGCCCAGCTAGTTTTTTTTTATTTTTAGTAGAGATGGAGTCTCACTCTTGCTCAGACTGGTCTTGAACTTCTGAGCTCAAGTAATCCACCTCAGCTTCCACTGTGCTTCTCTACCCTGCAACTTCCACCCAGCCTTCTGCCTGCCTTTCACCATCAAACTTTTGGGAGGTGGCCCTGTCCACTATCCCTGGGATGCTACTAGCTAATTGGGGGGGGTCTCCTTGGTCTCAGTCACTTCCCTACCTATGCCTGTGGCTTCCTTTCCATCTGTAAGACTCTGCTTCCTCCTGACTTGTCAGAAATGTGTCTCTTGGAACATTAACTCCTCTTATTCTCACACCTCTCTCCCCCTTATGTGACTTATTTGAAAACCAACAATTTTAAATCACATGGCAGATTTAACAAAGTGATTCCTTAAGTTCAAGTCAGCATGGAAGCGTAAAGGCTAAAGGTAAAGCCTTACTGTGTTCCCCATTCTCTCCTGAAGTTAGGCCTTTTTATTTCTTTTTTCTTTTCTTTTTTTTGAGACAGAATCTCAGTTTGTTACACTGGGTAGAGTGCTATGGCATTATAGTTCACAGCAACCTCAACTTCTTGGGCTCAAGTGATCTTGCCTCCTTTTTTTTTCTTTCTTAGAAACAAGAGTCTCACTTTGTTGCCTTTGGTAGAGTGCCATAGCTTCACAGCTCATAGCAACCTCTAGTTCCCTGGGCTTAGGCAATTCTCATGTCTTAGCCTCCTGAGTAACTGGGACTACAGGCACCCGCCACAACGCCCAGCGAGTTTTTTTGTTGTTGATGCAGTTCAGCCGGGGCCAGGTTTGAACCTGCCACCTTCAGTATATGGAGCTAGCGCCCTACTCACTGAGCCACAGGTGCCGCCCCCTTTTTTTTTTTTTTTTTGAGACATAGTCTCAAGCTGTCACCCTGGATAGAGTGCTGTGGCATCACAGCTCACAGCAACCTCCAATTCCTGGGCTCGAGCGAGTCTCCTGCCTCTGCCTCCCAAGTAGCTGGGACTACAAGCGCCCGCCACAACGCCCAGCCATTTTTTGGTTGCAGCTGTCGTTGTTTGGTGGGTCCGGGCTGGATTCGAACCCGCCAGCTCAGGTGTACGTGGCTGGCGCCTTAGCCCGTTGAGCCACAGGCGCCGAGCCCCCTTTTGTTTTTTTTTAGTAGAGATGGAGTCTCACTCTTGCTCAGGCTGGTCTCCAACTCATGAGCTTAAGCAGTCCTCCCACCTTGGCCTCCCAGAGTGCTAGGATTACAAGTGTGAGCTACCGCACCCAGCCTAGCTTAGGCCTTTTTCTTTTTTTTTTTTGGCTAGGGCTGGGTTTGAACCCACCACCTCCAGCATGTGGGGCCGGTGCCCTACCCACTAAGCCAGAGGCACCGCCAGCTTAGGCCTTTTTCAATGCACTTACATAAACATATTTTATTTTTATGTATTTTAGCCAAGATGTCACTGCAAAGAAATCTATTTTATTTTTAAAAGATGACTATGCTAACTTAATCCACATGTTTTGTTAAAAATTTAGCTTTTTTGTTTGTTTGTTTTGAGACAGAGTCTCACTTTATTGCCTTTGGTAGAGTGCCATGGCATCACACAGCTCACAGCAATCTCCCAACTCCTGGGCTTAGGCAATTCTCTTGCCTCAGCCTCCCGAGTAGCTGGGACTACAGGCGCCGGCCACAATGCCGGCTATTTTTTGTTGCAGTTTGGCCAGGGTTTAAACCTGGCACCCTCGGTATATGGGGCTGGGGCTCTACTCACTGAGCCACAGGCACCACTCCTAGTTTCTTTCTTTTTTTAATAGAGACAGAATCTCACTATGTCACCCAGGCTGGTCTCCAGCTTCTGGTCTCAAGTGATCCAACTGCCTTGGCCTTCCAAAGTTCTGGGATTATGGATGTAAACCTTTGTACTCAGCTAAAAAAAAGTTTCTTGGCCAGGCACAATAACTAATGCTTGTAGTTCTAGCACATTGGGAGGCCAAGACAGGAGGATTACTTGAGTGTAGGAGTTCAAGACCAGCCTGAGCAAGACTCCATCTCTATCAAAAATAGAAAAAAAAGGCTGGAGCTTGGGGTGGGAGCCTGTAGTCCAAGCTACTGAGGAGGCTCAGGCAGGAGGATCTCTTGAGCCCAGGAATTTGAGATTGCTGTGAGCCAGGCTGACCCCACTGCCCTCTAGCCTGGGCAACAGAGTGAGACTGTCTCAAAGGGAAAAAAAAAAAAACGGCTGGGCACGGTGGTTCACACCTGTAATCCCAGCACTGTGGGAGACTGAGGTGGGACAATTGCTTGATCTCAGGAGTTTGAGGCTTGTCTGAGCGAGAGTGAGATTCCCGACTCGTGAAAAAAATGGAAAAACCCAGCCAGGCGCTGCAGTGAGCATTTGTAATCCCAGCGGCTTCAGAGGCTGAGGCAGCAGGATGCCCACAGCCCAAGTCTGAGGTTGCAGTGAGCTATGACAGCATTGCACTCTGCTCATGGCACAGGGTAGAACTTTTTTTTTTTTTTTTGTAGAGACAGAGTCTCACTTTATCGCCCTCGGTAGAGTACTGTGGCATCACACAGTTCACAGCAACCTTCAGCTCTTGGGCTTAGGTGATTCTCTTGCCTCAGCTTCCGGAGTAGCTGGGACTACAGGCACCCGCCATAACGCCCGGCTATTTTTTTGTTGCAGTTCGGCTGGGGCCGGGTTTGAACCTGGTACCCTCAATATATGGGGCCAGTGCACTACCCACTGAGCCACAGATGCCGCCCAAGGGTAGAACTTTTGTCTCAACAAAAAAAAAAAAAAAAGAAAGAAAGGAAAAAAAAAGGGGTGGGTTGAACAAATAAGTTAATGTCCTGTATGTAGATAATGTGAGCCAGATTGCTCACTGCTGGAGAAAGAAGTTACAAATAAAACAGGAGACAGGAGAGGTTAGCATGAATCCTGTGAGGCTGGATTAAAGCTAGAGGCATCAGTGTGAATTCATGGCTTTTGTTTAATATGTATACAAATACATACAGAGATGTCTGTATATATTTCCTTGCTTTATTCATTTACTGGGACCAGAAACAGTAACACTCTAGTATCAGTGAGCACACCTGTTACCCAGATCTTGAAGGGCATGTGGTCTCTGTCATTCTTCCTAGTAACAAATGACCTAAATCTAATCACGGGAAAACACCAGGCAAACCCATCCTGAAACATAAAAAGAGCACTAATGGAAAAATTGGGGCGGGGAAGTCTGTAGTTTAGTTAATAGTATGCCGATATTGACCTGTTAGCTTTGGTAATTATTCTATGACAGGGTTTCTGAACTTTGGCACTGTTGACAATTTGGGTTGGATAGTTCTTTTTGTGGGGCCATACATTGCAAGATGTTTAGCAGTATCCTTGGCTTCCAGTAGAAAATGCCAGTAGCAGGAGCATTTCTTCCCCTCCCCCATGTTGCTCCCCCCCTTTCTTTTTTGAGACTGAGTCTCACTTTATCGCCCTGGGTAGAGTGCTATGGCGTCACAGCTCACAGCAACCTCAAACTCTTGGGCTTAAGCGTTTCTCTTGCCTTAACTTCCCAAGTAACTGGGACTACCAACGCCCACTAAGGACACCATGCTAGTTTTTCAGTTTTTACTAGAGACTAGATCTGGCTCTTTCTTAGGCTGGTCTGAAAATCCTGAATTTAGGCAATCCACCTGCCTCAGCCTCCCAGAGTGCTTTGATTACAGGTGTGAGCCACCATGCCTTGCCTGGCCTCTTCTATTATTATGCAAGATGCTGATATAATAGAAAGCTGGGTGAAGGGTACATGAAAACCCTACTGCTTTTGCAACTCTGCCGTAAGTCTGGGCTAGTTAAAACACCAGTGACAACTGCAACAACAAAAAAAATAGCTGGGCCTTGTGGCAGGCACCTGTAGACCCAGCTACTTGGGAGGCAGAGGCAAGATGTTGCTGTACGCTTTGATGCCATAGCACTCTACCCAGGGTGACAGCTTGAGACTGTCTCAGAAACAAAAAAGATTATTATGCTAATACATGCTTGTAAAAAAAGTCAAATATTACATTAAAATTTCACTTCCTCCTTTCTTCAAATGCATCACCAGTGGTAGTCATTAACATATTTGAAGGAATACAGAAGTTTGCTGTTATATAAATTGTTTTTACTCAACTGAGGTAATTATACATAGCTTGCCTTTTTATGCTTTGTATCTTTGCTATCTTTACATAAGTGAGCTATTCATTCTTTTTTTTTTTTTCTTTTTTGTAGAGACAAAGTTTGACTTTATTGCCCTCGGGAGATTGCCATGGCATCACACAGCTCACAGCAACCTCCAACTCCTGGGCTTAGGCGATTCTCTTGCCTCAGCCTCCCGAGTAGCTGGGACTACAGGCCGCCCGCCACAACGCCTGGCTATTTTTCTGTTTTTGCAGTTCTGCCAAGGCCGGGTTTGAACCTACCACCTTCAGTATATGGGGCTGGCACCCTACTGGATGAGCCACAGGAGCTGCCCTATTCATTCTTTTTGATTAGTTTTCTTTGTTGATTTTTTTTGGTTTTGTTATACTTTCACACATACTATCATTGCTGTGCTGTTTATAACTTGCTTTTTCACCCAGCAAACAATACTAACATCTGTGTGGCCTTGCTATAGGTCAGGTACTGTTTTGAGGGCTTTATACAGATTAACTCATTTTAACTTCACAATAAGACACAAGAGGCATGTTTTATTGCTTAACCCCACTTTGCAGATAGAGAAGCTGAAGCAGGGAAGTTAAGTAATTTGTTCAAGGTTATAACTAGTGGCTGGAGCTAGGCTTTGAACCTAAATCTGGGTTCAGAGTATTCTCAACCTTCTACTGCGCCCTGCGTCTTTCTTGTGTACGTTTCCCTATGAATTCACGTCACTAGGCCTCATTCCTTTTAACGGTCACAATAAAGGTCTGTGCTGTGGATGAACTGTAGGTGAACTCTTCCCTACTGTCGTCTACCTGCAGCCCACAGTCCCAGGCCCTGAGTCCCCAGCTACCTCCTCTGCACCTCACGGGTTCCACAAACTGTTTTAAATTGGCTTAAACGAAGCCCCCCTCCACCTGCACCTCCTCTCACGTGCTGATCTGTGTCAATGCCAGCACCCACTAGTCACCTTCACCGGAGGAAGAAACAGCTTTGAGTGGGAATAGGGAAGTCAGTAGGTTCCAAAGGACGTGGAAGGCATTTGGATCAGTAGCTTACGAAGCAGGTTAACCTTGCAAAAAGTAAAATTGGCTAGGTTAGTTTTGGACATCTAGAGGAAACAGGTGGCCAAGAGGGAGGTTGGAGAGCCAAATTTAGGCTTCAGGTACTTAGGTACTCATCGCCAAGGCAACCGCGTTGCTATGGCAACACCAAAGCGCGCCCCCCCCAACACACACACATATACAGCTCTTAAGTAACCGGTCTGCCGCCGTTACGGGCCAGACGCTTCCGCACCGGAGCTGCTAGGAACGGCTCCGTGAGGCGTGAATCGCTGCTGCATTAGCTAATTAATGGGCTCTATCCTGCGCGGACTGACCCTGCGGCGAAGGGCTCCAAGAAGCGATCGGGACTTTTTTGGCGCTCTCCAAAGGGCGTTGAAAAGGGCGGGCTGGTGCTCCTTCCTCACCACTTAGGAGCCGCGGTGAGTGAGGGGGCGGGGCTCGCCAAAATGCAGGAGGTCCGCCCGCCCTCGCTTCTGCCCAATAGGAGGCCAGAGAGCCAGGCCGGACGGTCGGGATGCCCAATGAGCGTCGCCTCCAGGCCCTGGTGCGAGACGCGCTGAGCCAGTAGGCGGCGGCGGCGGGCGGGCGCAAGAGACTTTCGCGCGGCGGGGGCGGAGCGGGCGCTGCGGCAGGAAGGAAGATGGCGGACGAGGAGAAGCTGCCGCCCGGATGGGAGAAGCGCATGAGCCGCAGCTCAGGTGCCGCGGGGGTCGGGGCTGGGGCGGGGCCGCGCGGGCCCGAGGAAGCGGGGCTCGAGCTCGCCCCTTGGGCGCAGTGGTGCCGCCGCCTCCCTCCCGTGGGTCTTGACTCCTCCGCATCGTCTTCGGGGTAACGGCCCCGGCCCGCCCCGTGGAGGCTGCGATCCTCAGGAGACGGGAAGTCAGAGGAAACTGAGGCAGGGGGCTGGGCGGGTGAGGGGCTGGGGAGACGGCGCCATTCCCCGGGGCGATGGTCCTTGCCCTGCCGACCCGGCTGACACATCTCGGCCTAATGCATCTGAAGCCCCAGGGGAACGTCCCTGCACCCCGCTGGAAAGGGGACGCCCCAACTCTGTGCAAAGGATGTGGCCCCAGGGTGCTGCCCTGCTTCGGGTTTATAGTCTACCCCTAACTAACTCCGGTACCATCCATACCTAATTCTGAGTCTGCGGCATCCATTCTGCCTGAGGATGGATGGCCCTGTTCTCGGGCCGGATTTAAGGGTTAGCAACAAATAATAATGCTGATCATTGGGCACGTTTGTCTGTGTGCCAAGCATCGTGCTGAGCCCTTTAAGTGTTTAAACTATCTCTGAATTACCACAACTGTGGGACGTAGGTAGGTACCCCATTTTACTAGTGAGGAAACAGACCAGGAACCTTCGGGAACTCATCCGAAATCGTTCATTTCAAGAGCTGGGTTCGAACCTACTCAGTTTGCCTCCAGATGCTCTAGACCGGGTCCTTGCAAACTCCTGAAGAGCAGGCCCAGAATCCGTGTTTAGGTCGCCAGCCATTCAGCTGCCTCCAGAGCCTATACTAGTAATTTTTTATTGAGCACCAGGTACTCTGGTGAACACTTTGCATAGATTAAATCACCCCATTAATCCCATGAGGTTTGATCTCCTGTTCTTTCATCCTTACTTTTCAGATGAGAAAACTGAGGTTAGGGATATGGAGTCTATTGCTAAGGTTTTAGAATCAGTATCTCTGCTGCATTTGCACCCAGACCCTGTGCTCTCACCCACCCTGTTTTAGCTGTGGCCTATAGCTGGGAACTTAGCATATACCTGATGCTCTGCCCAGCTCTGGTCCTATTCCTACTGTTTCCCCCCAGGCTGACCCTGGCAGCCTTCATGAGTGACACGCCATGTGACTTAGGCAAACTCTTCGCCCTTAGAGTGACTCCCAGAATCTCCAGGGTCTTTACTTCAAGCTTCTTGTTTGCAGTGTTCATTCCCGTATGTTCCTTGCTTCCTGAGTAATGTGCATCCTCCAGTAATGCTGGTTCCTAGTTCTGCAACACAGTTCACTGTGTAGTGGTTAAGGGCAGAACTGTCGGGTGTGACATACCTAATTATGGTTCTGTTCCCTCTTTTCTCCCCCTCTGCCTGGAGCAGAGTAAACATTCAAGAAACTTAACCTGCAGCTGCTCTTAGCAGAGGTACAGAAGGTGAAGCCTCAGTTTTGTGGTCTGTAAAGTGGAGATAATAAAAGCCATCCTATTCTTTTTTTTTTTTTTAATAATTTTATTAAATCATAATAAGCCATCCTATTCTTGTGTGCCAGGCTATGTCTAAGCATTTTACACAGTGTGAACTCATTCTGTCTTTCAACGACCCTATAGGCAGGTACTGTTTTCTCCATTTTACAGGTGAGAAAACTGAGGCCCTGGGAACATAGGTCATTCAATGAATAAATGATAGAACCAGATTTGTGTCTGGAAACTATGGCTGCCAAGTGCATGGTTAGCAGCTAGAGCTCAGGAGTTCGAGACCATCCTGACCAAGAGTGAGACCCCCGTCTCTATTAAAAATGGAAAAACTAGGCTGCTCTCCGTGGCTCACACCTGTAATCCTAGCAGTCTGGGAGGCCGAGACGAGTGGATTGCCTGAGCTCACAGGTCAGAGACCATCCTGAGCCAGAGTGAGACCTTGTCTCTAAAAATATTGTGGCATGTGCCTGTAATCCCAGATACTTGGGAGGCTGAGACAAGAGAATAGCTTAAGCCAAAGTGTTTGAGGTTGCTGTGAGCTGTAACACTACAGCCCTCTACCAAGGGCAGCAAAGTGAGACTTTTGTCTCAAAAAAAAGATAGAGAAACTAGGCTGGGTATTATGGCAGCTAGCTTTCTCTCTTCCATCTCCCTGTGTCATAGCTTTCTCTCTTCCATCTCTGGGTTATTTTCCTCTTCGAGTTATCAGTGGTTAAAGTTATCTTGTCTCATCTTTTTGTTTAGTGCCTGTCTGTCCCCACGTAGAATGTTAGCTCCTTAAGGGTAGGGACTGTGTTCTATACTAGGTTGCCCCATCTCTCTAGAGTCTGTGTGGTGGACGTGCAGTGGATTTGGCCAAATGAAGGCATCTCATAAGTCAGCCCTTTATCCTGGCTTATGGCCAGTGAGGTCAGGGTGGCATCCTATGAGCACCTCCTCAACTGAATTCCCACTTGCTCTTCTGTCCCGTGCAGGCCGAGTGTACTACTTCAATCACATCACTAATGCTAGCCAATGGGAGCGGCCCAGTGGCAACAGCAGTAGTGGTGGCAAAAACGGGCAGGGAGAGCCCGCCAGGGTCCGCTGCTCACACCTGCTGGTAAAGCACAGCCAGTCAAGGCGGCCCTCATCATGGCGGCAGGAGAAGATCACCCGGACCAAGGAGGAGGCCCTGGAACTGATCAACAGTGAGTGGGGCAGAGGACAGGGTCTTAAGAGGGGTCCTATCTCAGGTGGGTCTTGCAGAAATCACACCAGATCATCTCCTGCAGCTCACTCTGGTCACATCAGATATGGTGCCCTCTAACATGGAAGTGCCTGTGCATGACTGACCCTGGTGCACACGGCTGCCTCTCCGTTTGCTTTGTGTCTAGCATTTGAGGGTAAGACAGGTAGGAGTGGAGGACCCAGCCTTGGAGGCTGACAGACCTGGATTCAGATAGTAGCTTTGCCTCTGTGACTAACATCACCTCCTCAAGACTCAGTTTTCTCCCCCTGTAAAATGGGCATCATGATGTACAAGCCTCTGAGGGCCATTGACATTTTAGTGAGGTAAAGCAGTGCGTGGCACACAGTGGGCCAGCAATCAGTGGGAACTGTTGTCAGTAGTAATGTCATCAATCAAGTGTTAGGGACTTGAGTTACATATATGGGTAGGTCAGAAAGGTAGTGAGTGCAGAAGAAGCAATGGCCTCTTCCTTTGGGTTATTAATTCTGATGAGTCATTGCCTGCTCTTTTCCATGTTTCCTCCACAGTCTGGCACAGGGGTGGCAAATTTAAAAGGCCTAATGGCTAACTGGGCATTGTGGTGGGTGCCTGTAGTCCCAGCTACTTGGGAGGCTGAGGCAAGAAAATCGTTTAAGCCCCAGAGTTTGAGGTTGCTGTGAGCTGTGATGCCATGGAACTCTACCAAGGATGACATAATGAGACTCTGTCTCAAAAAAATAAAATAAATAAATGGCCTAATTGTAAATATTTTAGGTTTGGAGGGGCCATATAGTCTGCATCAGCTCTGCTTTGTAACCTGATAACAGCCATAAATAATGTGTAAGCATGTGGTTGTGGCTCTGTGCCAATCTTTATTTACAAAACCTAGCAGGATTTGTCCTGCAGGCCATAGTTTGCAGCCCTGGTATGGAGTAGTCCATAAACACTTTGCGGTGCAGAGCCCTCGGAAACAAAATGTACCATTTCGGCCCAAACATGCCAGTTGAGGTCTGCAGTGATGGCAACAATGTTTAGGATACACGGTGCACTACTGGACATTGTTTGGTTTCTTACTAATCAAAATAATTCACCCAAATTGGTGTCAGTTTCAATATTTTATATTTACATTTATTAAAAAGTAATATGCAGACAAATTTAATATGAAATGACAAAGCTTTGCCTTATCAGTAAAAATTTAATAATCCTTTCTTGGATGGTACAACTTAGAACATCAATATCATATATTTTTGGATTCAAATTGTCTTCTCTCCCTTTGAAGTTGCCGACGATTGACTTTAAATTTGAAGTGGGTCTTACACTTTCATTTTCCAAATCAGGTTCTGAGGTACTTGACAGTTGATGGTTTCTGTGAGAAATATTTTTAAAACTACCTCTATATGCAGATTCTTCCGCAATGATCTAGTCTTCTGAACTTGACGACTCTTTAAATTTATCACACCCCATATTTATATATATTCCCACAACAATCTACTATCTGTGCAAAGTATTTCAGGCACAACTGTGAAAACTTTGAGAAGGAAGCTATGATGCTTACAGACTCAAGTCAGGTAACAGAACAGTAACTATCAAGTTTTTGTTTGCAAAATGAACAATGCCTTTCGAACCAACCCAGCATCTTGTTTGAACATCTAAAGGTTAATAGTTGCTACTACCATAAGTAGTAGCATGTGGCTATTTCTATGTAAATTAATTAAAATTAAATAATATTGCAAATTGATTCCTCATTTGCACTGGCCATGCTTTGAGTTGTCAGAAGTCACTCCTAGCAAGCAGCTACCATTTTGAATAATGAGAATATGAGAATGTAAATCATTTCCATTCTTTTGTGTGTGTGTGTGTGTGTGTGTAAATATATGTTTAAATTTATTAGGGGAAATACCTAAGTAGGGAATAGATTGAAGAGGTTAAATGCTTAAGATACTGCCAAATCATACTAAAAAGTTTTTGAACAGGCTAGGCGCCTGTGACTCAACGAGCTAAGGCGCCAGCCACGTACACCTGAGCTGGCGGGTTCGAATCCAGCCTGGGCCCGCCAAACAACAATGACAGCTGCAACCAAAAAATGGCCGGGCGTTGTGGTGGGCGTCTGTAGTCCCAGCTACTTGGGAGGTGGAGGCAAGAGACTCCCTTGAGCCCAGGAATTGGAGGTTGCTGTGAGCTGTGATGCCACAGCAATCCAGGGTGACAGCTTGAGGCTCTGTCTCAAAAAAAAAAAAAAAAGTTTTTGAACAATTTTTCATTCCTGTCAGCATTGAATGAGAATTCCAGTTGCTCAATTTCTTCATTAGTACTTAATGTTGGCAATATTTGTAATGTTAACCTTCTAATTGGTATGAGGTGGTGTCTTCCTGTGGTCTTATCTTTTT
>CAUYRH010097826.1:0-69676 GCA_963574655.1 Perodicticus potto
GCGCCTGTAGTCCCAGCTACTTGGGAGGCGGAGGCAGGAGACTCGCTTGAGCCCAGGAATTGGAGGTTGCTGTGAGCTGTGATGCCACAGCACTCTATCCAGGGGGACAGCTTGAGGCTCTGTCTCAAAAAAAAAAAAAAAGACTTGTTTTGTGGCTTAAAAAGTGCTATATTGTGGGGAATGTTCTGTGTATTGATGGAAAGAAAGTATATTCTGCAGTTGTTGGGTGGAATGTTCTGAAAATGTCCATTTAGTCTAAAGTCCAATTTAAATCCAGTTTTTTTTATTGGTTTTCTTTATTGATGATCTGTCTATTCCTGAGTCACATGTTGAAGTCCTCCACTATTATTGTTTTGTTACCTATGTCTTTTCATTAAGTCGAGTAATATTTGATTTATGAATCTGGATGCTTCAATGTTGGGTGTGTATATACTTAGTTTTTTAATATCCTCTTGCTGAATTGATCCCTTTATCATTATATAATGACCTTCTTTATCTTCTTTATTTTATTACTATTTTTGATTTAAAATCTTTTATATACGTATAGCTACTTCTGTTTGCTTTTGGTTTCCAATCTGCTTGGGATATCTTTTTCCGCATCATTATTTTCAGTCTATATTTGTCTTTATTGGTGAGATAAGTTTTTGTAAGCAGTGTAGAATTGAATCATATTTTTATCTTTTCTGCCAATCTGTTTCTTTTAAGTGGAAAACTTTAAGTCATTTCCTTTCAACTTTTTTTAGCTTATTGCTCAGGCTAGAGTGTCATGATGTCAACTTAGCTCACAGGAACCTCAAACTCCTAGGTTTAAGCAACCCTCCTGCCTCAGCCTCCTGAGTAGCGGGGAAATATAAGCATCTGCTACAATGCATGACTAATTTTTCTATTTTCAGTAGAGGTGGAGTTTTGCTCTTGCTTAGGCTGCTCCTGAGCTCAAGGGATTCTCCACTTCAGCTTCCCAGAAAGCTAGGATTACAGAAGTGAGCCACCATGCCTGATGCATTCAATGTTAATACTGATATTTGAGGCTTTATTCTTGTCATATTGCTAGTTGTTTTCTAGTTATTTTATAATTTCTTTGTTTCTTTTTCTTTTTGCCTTCGTGGTTTGCTGAACTTCTATCATATTGCCTTTTCTTTCTCTTCTTCCTTGTTGTTACTGTTTTATAAGACTTATAAACTTTTATGTTTTCATGATGGTTATTATTAAACTTCCATTTCCATGTTTGTGGCTCCTTTGAGCATTTTCTGTGGGATTGATGAATTCTTGTGATGAATTCTCTCAATGTTTGCTTGTCTGGGAAGGCTTTATTTCTCCTTCATTTATGAAGTTTATTGTGGTGGGATATAAAATTTGTGGTTGGCAGGTTTTCTTTCTTTCAGCTCTTTCAAAATGCAATCCCATTCTCTCCTGGTCTCTGAGGTTTCCTTTGAGAGTTCTGCTTTTAGACTGATGGTGATTTATTTTCAGATGACTATATGCTTGTCTCTTGCTAATTTTAATATTTTCTCTTTCAGTTCACCTTTAGTCATTCTGATTATAATATACACTGGTAAAGTCCTTTTTTATTGTATTTGCCTTAAGATCAATGGACCTTCTGGTTATGAATATCTGACTCTCTTTTTAGCCCTGGAAAGTTTTCATCAATTATTTCCTTAAATAGTATGTTTTGTGAACTTTTAGATTTTTCTTCCCTTCAGGAACGCTGATAAACGTTAAGTTTCATCACTTTATATAGTCCCAGATAACTTTGCTTTGCTCATTCTTTTTTATTATCCTTTTCTTGTTTTTGTCTTATTGGATTATTTTAAAGACATGTCTTTAAGATCTGAGATTATTTTCTTCTGCTCGGTCTGGTCTATTACTGAAGCTTTTTAATGCATTTATTTCAATGAATTTTGCAGTTTCAGAATTTTGTTTTATTTTTTTATCATCTATCTCCTTAATAAATTTCTCATTCATTAGCTGGGCATTGTGGCAGGCGCCCATACTCCCAGCTACTCAGGAGGCTGAGACAGAAGAATCACTTAAGCCCAGGAGTTGGAGGTTGCTGTGAGCTGTGTGATACTACAGCACTCTACCAAGGGCAATAGAGTGAGACTCTGACTCTACAAAAAAAAAAAAATTTCATTCATATTCTGATTTGATTTTTCTGATTTTTTTTTTCTCTTTTTTTTTTTGAGACAGAGTATTACTACCTCACCCTCAGTAGAGTGCTATGGCATCACAGCTTACAGCAACCTCCAACTCCTGGCTCAAGCAATTCTCTTGCTTCAGACTCCCAAGTAGCTGGGAATATAGGCACCTGCCACAATACCCAGCTGTTTTTTTGTTGCAGTTGTCATTGTTGTTTAACTGGCCGGGGCCAAATTCGAACTTGCCAGCCTTGGTGTATGTAACTGGCACCGTAACCACTGTGCCAGGTGCCAAGCCAGATTTTTCTGATTTCTTTGTAATTGGTTTTTTTTTTTTTGCAGTTTTTGGCTGGGGCTGGGTTTGAACCCTCCATCTCCAACATATGGGGCCAGCGCCCTACTCCTTTGAGCCACAGACACCGCCCCAGATTTCTTTGTAATTGTTTTCAAATTTCTCTTATACCTCACTGAGCTTTTTTAGAATCAGTATTTAGAATTCTTTATCTGGTATTAAGGGGAATTCTCTTTGATTGGGATCTATTGCTGGACAGTTGTTGTGGTGCTTTTGTGATGTAATATTTTCTTGTGTTTTCCTATTTTAGATATTGAAATGTGAACGTCAGTTAATTACAGAAGCTAAAAGAAATACTTTTCTATTAACTAGAGATAATATAAATGAATGAGTTCATCCTTAAAACTTGAGACATTTTCCAAATCATAACCAGGCTGAATGAGTAATGTATTATATACATTGAGCATACTAAAATAGTTTTTACATTAGGGAATAAAAAATTTAACACTTATATAACCCATATCATATCAAAAACTTATTAGTTACTAGCATTATTTTGTTTAAAATTACCTTGGGTTCATGAAGAGAAATTTAATTGAATCTGTGAAAACTGACAGTAAAACAATTTTCTTAAAAGTAAATGATAGAACTTAATATATCCTCAAATATTTAGTTTTTAAGTCTTTTTATAGAAGATACCTTATAATAAGTATATTCGTAGTTTCCATTTCTTTTTAATTTTACAATATTTTAAGTATAAACTTATGAAAATTGTAGGTTAAAATGTTAATTCTATGTGTATACGTTTATTTTACATAATGGGATCCAATGTTATCACAGGTTTCGTCTTGATATATATCGATGTTTGGCCAGTCCAGCTCTAATCATGTTAACAGAGGAAGATCCAATTCTCAGAGCATTTGAACTTAGTGCTGATTTGAAAGAACTAAGCCTTGTGGAGGTGGAATTCAGGTGGGAATGAATAGAAATTATAAATTATATGTCTTTTGTTTCAAATCTTCAATCTGAGTTTCTTCATAGGCCAATTTATAATTTGTATGTATTTACATTTGTTACAAGATGGCCACACCTGTTGCACTTATTGGCATTTTCCTTTTCCCTCAAAGGACCAGATGTTGGTACTATGTAGATTACTCCTAGCCCTCTGTTACTCTTTAACCACCCTTTGTCTCCCTCCACTGTTTCACCTGACCAAGGACATTGTAGAACAGTGTGAAAAGTAGTAGAAATTGTAGCCTAAAGCAAGAGCAAACTTTTTGGAATTGCTCTCTGTCACAGTTCTCCTCGTTCCCAAATTCTATGATCATCCTTGGGGACTTAGATTTTTCAAAAGCACATCAAATGCTTTCTATATATCAAAAATATTCCACACACACAGACGTAGTCCCTTTCCACTATTTACTCAGATTTTCTGGTAGAAGAAACGTATATGTGATGCATATAAACTTAACAGTAAAATACTATTAATTAGGAGGCATAAATACCCAATCTGAGTTTCATCTGAAAGCTTAAGTGAAATTCTGTCAGGGAAAAAAGAAAGCTTTTGGGAAGTCAGCCTATTAAACTACTAGTTTAAAGGTGTAAAAATATCCTCAGAAAACTACAATTAGTAGAGTTGTGCAGAAACTTTTAGATTTTCTGGTATAGGAGAGTATCCCTGGTGCTCTGAAGAAAGAGGAATTAGGATTTCTTTTTTTTTTTTTTTTTAATTGTTGGGAATTCATTGAGGGTACAAGAAACCAGGTTACACTGATTGCATTTGTTAGGTAAAGTACCTCTTACAATCCTGTTTTGCCCCCAAAAGGTGTGGCACACATCAAGACCCCACCCTCCTCGCTCCTTCTCTCTCTCTGCTCTTCCTTTGAATTAGTGTTTCTTGTAGCCACCACTTCAAGGTTTCTATTGGGCATCTGTAACTATCCGTACCTTTTCTTTCCTGTCCACCTGCTATTGAAGACCCATGTCTTATATGGCACCCCACCAGTGACTTGATAAAATTGGGAAAGTTCAAACTTCTCCTTACTAGAAGGGGAATAAGAAACTTGCAATTGGCTCGGCGCCTGTGGCTCAACAGGCTAAGGTGCCAGCCACGTACACCTGAGCTGGCGGGTTCGAATCCAGCCCGGGCCCGCCAAACAACAATGACGGCTACAACCAAAAAATGGCCGGGTGTTGTGGCGGGCACCTGTAGTCCCAGCTACTTGGGAGGTGGAGGCAGGAGACTCGCTTGAGCCCAGGAATTGGAGGTTGCTATGAGCTGTGATGCCACGGCACTCTATCCAGGGTGACAGCTTGAGGCTCTGTCTCAAAAAAAAAAAAGAAACTTGCAATTTTCTTTAGCCTTAACAGCACTACTAAAAGAAGAAAAAGTCAGTTTTCTAAGTTTGGAACTATTATACTTTAATTTAGATAAGTTAAACTTTATTTAAACTCAATATGACAAAGTATGTACTTTGATGAACACCTAAGACATGATTAAAGTGTAACTTTCTGCTACTTTTAACTTTATTGGCCTATGAGGCTGTTAATAAATTATTCTATTTAAATATAAGGAACTTTCTGTAGTAACCTTATAAATTTAGCTCTGAGTTACCATATGAAATAAAACTTATTCAGCTTCTTTCGAAAGGATTTGAAGCAACTGCTATGATTATATAGTCATAGAATAATAAAATTAGATTTGGAAGTGATCAAAGAACCCATTTACTTCAATCCGGTGTTTTTATAGACATGGAAAGAGATGTCTATGAGAGCTGGATGTTTTTAATGATATCAGCATCTATTTAGGAATGGAGTTGAAACTAAAAGTAGGCACAGAGTCACACCTGAAACATAGGACTCTTCTAGTCCTCTGTGTTTCTATATAAACTGTATAGCCACCTACTCATCTTCCCATAATTTATTAGAGATGAAGAAAATTAGATTAATAAAAGGTATTAATTTTTTTTCTTTTTTTCTTTGGCTTTTTATTTATTTATTTTTTTAAATACATGTATTTTATTATTCTTCATTACATTATTTCTCCCCACACCTCCCAGTGGTAAGACAGAATTTATTTACAGAAAAGAATACAGAAAACAACTAAAGCTCCTGGTAGAGGGAGAGAATTCAAGTGGGGAGAGAGAAGCTCTCTCCGTTTCTCTCCCCGTCTTTCCCCGAAAAGGTATTAATTTTACCTTGGAATACAGTGGTCTATCAAATGTTTATCTAAAAGTGGTATATCTTTGTAGTAATATACCATTTTGATAAATGTTCCCATCTGAAATTAGATTTATAATCCAAGAAGCAGGTAACATGTCATTTGTTAAAGAAATCCAACTATTTATTCTCACATAGTTTTTGCTTATGTAGTAAATGCAAAGAATGATTGAGAGAAATGTTAACTGCTAAGGAAAAGAAATTTTTATTCTTGGAGTTAAAATTTATACAGCCCAGTCATGGAAAACTCAACTCTATTGTACACTGTGGCCAAATGGAAATCTTTCTTCCTCTTTCTTTCCCTTTAGAGAAAAAACTGAATAAAAACATTATTTTCTGATGTCTGATTCTAAGACCATGACTTATAATTGTTTGTTTATGACTTCATTTTTAAGTCGTTATTAAACTCAAACATAAATTTAAGGTGATTGGTATTTTAAAAAAGAACTACATACTAAAACATTCTGTTCTCATAAATTAACTTAGGACTGTCTTGAATAAATAGTTCAACTCTAAGATTCAAGCAATAGTGATTCTGGAGGACAGTTCTTTACTAGGTGTATTTTAGTATCTTTCTTTCTTTTTTTTTTTTGAGAGACAGAGTCTCACTTTATCACCCTTGGTAGAGTGCTGTGCTGTCACAGCTTACAGCAACTTCCAACTCCTAGGCTTAGGCCATTCTCTTGCCTCAGCCTCCCAAGTAGCTGGGATTACAGGCGTCTGCCACAATGCCCAGCTATTTTTTCTTGCAGTTTGGCCAGGGCCAGGTTTGAACCCACCACCCTCCGCATATGGGTCCAGCGCCCTACCCACTGATGCACAGGCACCGCCCCAGTACCCTTTTTTCTAACCTATATTTCATTCAAATTACCTCTTTAAATATAAGTCAAAATGCTACTTTAATATCAGAATATTGAAAAAACTCTGGTTAAATATTTTATGATAATACTGATTGGAAAGCATTAAGATGTTATTTCTGTTGTTTAGATGAATAATATAAAAGAAACTTTTAGCCAAAGTTATCCAGAGTAAGGGAAAATGAGTAAACTGGATGGCAAAAATAATTCGAATTTCTAGAAATACCAGTATATATAGGGGAATATTGTGTTCATCTAAGATTATCAGAATGAACACAGGGAACATAAGTATGTTATGGGTATCCCCAAAGCTGTGGAGAATTTGTGCACCAGTATTTTCCTTTGATTATCAGCAGAAAATGACTTTAGACTTTATTTAGCATTGTCAGAATTAAAATGTTGCTGAGTGAAAAATTTTCTAATGAATATGGCACAAGTGGAAGATAGAAGTGACGTTTCTAATAAGAGATTGCTGTATTTCGTAGGAATGATTATGAGGAACTAGCCCGGCAATGTAAAATGTTTGCTAAAGATTTGCTTGCACAAGCCCGAAATTCACGTGAATTGGAAGTTATCCTAAATCATACTTCTAACGATGAGCCTCTTGACAAACGGGGATTACTAGAAGAAAGAATGAATTTAAGTCGTCTAAAACTTGCTATCAAATATAACCAAAAAGAGGTATGAGGCTTTCTATGATGTTCTTGAGGTATTCTCTCTACAGTAATCTAGTGGCTCAGAGCAAAGGCTTCGGAGCAGCATAACTGGGTTGAGATCCTACTTCTGCTTCATAAAAGTCATGTGTCCTTGACAAATTATTGAATCTGTCTGTGCTTTAGTTTTAAGAATTAAGAATATGTATGAAAAGGATTTAGCACAGTGAGTACTAGCATTAAACAAGTACTCAATAAATAGTAGTTCCTATTATTTTTAATAATATTAATTAAAATAAATAATATGGACGTTGATTTATTGTTTTTGCTAACAAGTATCTGTACAGGTAAGATCCTGTGTAGTAGATACCTTTATAATGAAGTTTCCATCTTGTGTTTTTTTCTGTCATAGGTTTGTTTTATGTTATGAATAGCTTTTTCTATAGTAATAGCGATTTCTAAAAATAAAGTATCATATTTCCTGATTCTTCTTATTTGTAATTCATTGTGAAACCCAAAGGTGGAGAGGCACATGCTATGATAACTAAGTTGAATCTGACTCTTCTGGCATCATCCCTTCCTATTAAGAGAAATACTCATTTCTACTCATACACACATATACACATGATTCAGGAACTTGAATAAGGAAGGTATGCTTTTACAATTTTGCTTTTTGACATAATTCACTAAGCAATACTATTTATATGAGATAATATCTAGTTGATAGTAGGGGATGTTGGTAAATAGTACATGTAAGATACTACTTCAGAGACTCATTATTTTCTTTCTTTCCTTTTTATTTTTGGAGACAGAGTCTTGCTCTGTTTCCTGGGCTAGAGCGCAATGGTGCAATCATAGCTTATTGCCACCTCAAATTTCTAGCTTCAAGAGATTCTCCTGCCTCAGCCTCTGGAGTAGCTGATACTATAGGTACACAAAACCTTGCATTTTCTTTTTTGTATTTTATGGAGATGAGGTCTCACTATTGTCTAGGCCGCTCTCATACTCCTGGGCTCAAGTGATCCTCTGGCCTTAGTCTCTCAAAGTGCTGTGATTACAAGCATGAGCCACCATGCCAGGTCCTGTTATTTTCATCATCAGCATAGATGTTGGAATACAACTTGTTTATCAAACTTATGTTATTACAAAAATGGGATCTGAAATAGATGATGATAGAAGGCAAGATACAGGACCTTTGGTGCTAAGAGGTTATTGTGATTGAAACTTTGAGCCTCAAAATTAGCTTTGTGACTTAGGAAATAAATACAGGGATTTTACATGTTTACTTAAAGATTACCTGCATAATATATTGCTTGTCCAGGTCTTTGGCTTCAAATCCTATACTTTTTCTGCTACTCCAAGGTTCTTGTTCAAGGTGGACAGTGATAGGAAAAACTGAAGTATGAGAATTCAGATTAGTGTAGATAGAAGATTATAAATTAAACAACATACCTATGTAGTTTAAAAAGGAAATAAAATCCTAATGTGTATAAATGTAAACAGAATATAGGAATCATAACATACTTTTCTTCTGATTCTATATTTTGAGTAGATCTTCATATATTTATTTCTATGTTCCCCAACCTAACATGGACATTAAGTACTAGAAAATGATAGAATAAAGGACAAAAAGATAAACAGAATCAACTTAAGTGACTGAATAAAGAACCTCAAAGAAAGGTATAAAGAACCAAGATTATCCTGGTTAGATAAGAAAAATCTACAAGGCAGTTTCCTAATGATATCCTTATCCATGAAGGACTCACAGAGGATAATGAAATGTTTTATTCTAAAGAGGATAAAAGAAAAATCAATGGGAAATAATAGTAATATTGTTGTTGAAAGGAAAACATTCTGTAATTTTAAGGATAAGTGAAAATGTAAGATCATTTTTTTTTTTAATTATTGGGGATTCATTGAGGGTACAAGAAACCAGGTTACACTGATTGCATTTGTTAGGTAAAGTCCCTCTTACAATCGTGTTTTGCCCCCAAAGGTGTGGCACACACCAAGACCCCACCTCCCTCGCTCCTTCCCTCTCTCCTTCCCTCTCTCTGCTCTTCCTTTCCCCACCCCTCCCTCATTCTTTCTCTCTGCTCTCCCCTTCTCCCACCCGCACCGCGTCATTAATTGTCATTAATTGTTCTCATATCAAATCGAGTACATGGGATTCATGCTTCTCCATTCTTGTGTACACCACATTTTGATTATCCATTCATCCCTTGATGGACACTTGGGTTGCTTTTATCTCTTGGCTATGGTAAATAATGCTTTTATGGATATGGGTATACAAATATCTCTTCCACCCAGAAGTGGAATTGCTTAATCATACATTCATTATATTTTTATTTTTTTGGAGGATCACCAAACTATTTTCCATGCTAGCTACATCATTTATAGTCCCACCCACAGCATTCAGAAATTCCAATTTCTCCATATCCTCAGCAACACTTATTATTTTCTATTGTTTGAATACTAACACTCCTACTGGTATAAGGTTGAATTGCTTACTTTTATTTATTTGTTACTTATGTGTTTATTATTTATTTCAAAGTATTGTAGGGGTACATACATCTAGTTACATAATTTGCATTTGTACATTTTAAGTCAGTTGTTAAGTGTGCCCTTCACCCAGAGTAGATGTATAGCACCAGTTAGATATGAGTTTACCTTATCTCTCCTCCCCCTTCCCACCTCCTTGATTTCCATTGAGTTTTACTTCCATATGTGCACATAAGTGTTGTTCAACTAGTTCCTTTAGTATTGAGTACATGTGATGTTTTTTTTCTACTCTTGGGATACTTCACTTAGAAGAATGGTCTCCAGTTCCATCCATCTTGTTACAAAAGATACTAGATTACCATTTTTTTTTTTTTTTAGAGACAGAGTCTTACTCTGTGGCCCTGGGTAGAGTGCGGTGGTGTCATAGCTTACAGCAACCTCAAACTAACACCCGGCTAGTTTTTCTATTTCTAATAGAGACAGGGTCTTGCTCTTGTTCAGGCTGGTCTTGAACTCCTGAGTTCAAGAAATCCACCCACGTCGGCCTCCCAGATTGCTAGGTAAACCACCTTTTTCATGGCTGAGTAGTATTCCATGGTATACATATAGCACATTTTATTAATCCACTCATATATTGATGAGCACTTGGGTTGTTTCTACATCTTTCCAATTGTAAATCGTGCTGCTCTGAACATTTGGGTGTAGCTATCTTTTTGATAAAACATACATATTTTTTCCTTTGGGTAAATACTTAGCAGTGGGATTGCTGGATCAAAAGATAGGTCTACTTTTCATTCTTAGAGATCTCCACACTACTTTATTTTAAGGAGTTTGGGAGAAGTTGGAGTTTAGACTGTTACAAGAATTTCCTTCTAAAGTGTCAATCTGTGTTCTGTGGGGAGGAACGATGTTGCATGATGTTGAACAGCAGTTCTTGGCATTAGGTGGGGAAACTGGTCTTAAATCAAGGGATCTTGGTGGTGAATTCAGGATTCAACTTTGAAAAAATGGTGCTGAGAGAGATTGGAGACAATGTTAATCTCACCCTACCGTGGGTTGGGGTTTGCAGCCAGGGTCCATTGCTCTGCCCCGGACTCTGTTAACAGAATTACCGGTAGGCGGACTGGGGCTTCAGAAGGGAGGTTGCTGCCAGAGGACTCTCACACACACTGGGGAAGCTTTTGCCTCCAGTTTGAAATTAGGTATTGAAAAACTGGGTTCAATGAAGATGAATTAGTTTGGTAGGAGCTGAGTTTGATTTATTAAGCCAAAAGGAGGTTTTCCCCTGGGGTGGAAGGTGGGACATGAGTTGTTTCTGTTATGAAAGCCAAAGTTAGGTGCTTCCCTTTTCTCTGGGTCTCCCTGACCTACAGATGTGTGGGGAAAGAGAAATAATGGAAATTTGTTCAGAAAAAGTGTATCCCAATTAGAAAAGAAAAGCTGAGAAAAGACTCATCAATAGGATGACACAAGAACGATCACTTTGGATCAAAATAAATGAATAGCCAATTCCTTGCTTGGTCTTTGTCAAATGTGTGATTCGAGGTTACTTATAATTTTCTTTCTTGTTGAGGTGGGCTTGACCTGAGAATATAAAATGTGGTGACATAATTTTTCTTGACAGGGATGATATGTAGATAAAGGATCTTATTATACTCTCCTTTTGGTACAATTAGCTCCTTGAAGAGGCAAGACATTAATAAATCCTAATTTTAGGCCAGGCAGGCATTTCTAGGTAATTTATGTGTTAGTTCTCCTAATTTAATCCTCACACTGCCGCTGGGGACTTCTTACCCCTGTTTTATGGATGAGGAATCAGAGGCTCAGAAAGTTTCAATCAATTTCTCAAGTGTTCACAGCTGGTAAGTGGTGAGACTAGGTTCTGTGATGCCAAAGCCAGGGTCCTTTTCAGCAGCCCATCACTCCTAAACTATGCTAGTTGGCACAGGCACTGTGCACACATCCTGGGTTACAATCCAGTATGCTCTTTCTCACTCTGACCTTGGCCTTCCTCACTCTAACATGCCTGGTTATTGTCTGTGACTCTCTTGTCTTTGATTCTATGCCAGCATTTTACTAGAATGATCTTCACTCATATCATCCAAAGAGCCTGTAACATATTCTTGTGTTGATTATGAACTCTCTGGCAAACTTTGCAATCCGTGGAGAAAGCGCCTTATTATAACCAAGCTGAGGAATAAAATTTTTTTGCTCTTAGTATAAGACGTACGTTGCCCCATGTATCTGACATACAGTTACCCATTTTAATCCTTGAAAGAATCTCTGGAGTCAGGTGCTATCACTATTTTATAGATGAAGCAATAGACATGCAGAGGTTAAGAAATTTGCCCAAGGTTACTCCACCAGGAGGCAGGAAGGCCCCTTTGTGCCAAATGATTTGGGCCTCACATTTGTATCTCTGCCCAATAAAGTGCTTCATCACATTTCCAAATATAACGACTGAATATGTTTGACTTTGTAGATGAGACAACAGAAGATGAGAGCAGTTGCGTGGGAAATGAAAAGTTGAAGCTGGAGTTTGAATCAAGGTTTAAGTTATCTTCAAAACTGTTCAGGCTGTACCAGTCAGGGAATCTTGGGTTTGAAGTACATTCATTCAGTGGCTTTTACAAATAATTAATTACTTAACTCTCCCACTTATTCTGGGAAGAACTTGGACAGATTCTAAATGGTGGCCTTTGCCCCAGACCCCCTTCCCTTTTCCTCCATGAAAACTCTTGGCTACCAAGGCTAAAAATAAAACTGGACACAGGAATGATTTTATAGAAACAGGATTTTTTTTTTTGTATTGTAACTAGTGATAGTATTTAGTGGCTATGAGCAGATTTTTCACTCAGATCTGGTTTTGAATGCATTTTTCTTACTTTCTTTTCTCTGCTGCAGATTGAAAGAATGAGGTCTTGGGCCACTCATTAAAAACACAAACACTAATAAAAGCTGATTAGCTAAAAAAAGGTCCATGAATGCTTTTCTTTTCTTTCTTTTTTTTTTATTAAATCATAACTGTGTACATTAATGCATTTATGGGGTACAATGTGCTGTGGGATCTGACACTACAGACAGGAAGAAAATCTTCATAAACTCAGCATGTGGCTTGTGGGCTGCAGATTGGACACGACTACTAAAGAGTCACATAGGATTGATGTGGGGCGTGAATCAAGCAGAATGCTTAACATTGAATGTTGGCGTGAGAAAGGGCTCAACACACAACAGATGCTGTGAGAACCAGGCTTTGCCTGATCTGGGCGGAGAGGTATGATTTTTCCTGGGATAGAAGACACTGCTCAGCAGGATTAGGTCATCTTTAATTCATTATTTTAAAGTTTGTATTCTTTGGCCATAACTGTTTCTAAATGCATGAGGGGACCGTGAATCCTCACGGGCTTATCTGAAACATCCTGTTTGTGCTTCCCAAATGTGTTTTTTTCCTTTGCCTTTTTGTTTGTTCCCCTTCCTATCTTTGCTTCTCTCTCACTCAAAGGATACACAAAAATCTTAATTCAGCTCAAAAAACACCAGACTTAGGGAAAGGGGGAGGGGAGAGAAAAACATTTAACTGGAATGCTAAGTGAGTGGTAAAGAACACTAAAGCAACACTATTTTTCTCTTTGGATTCTAGAGCCACATTTTAAAAAATACCTCACAAAACCATTCAAAGTCCAAAATCTGGAAATTAGGGGAAAGAAAGCACATGCCATAATCCCACCCTTCTAATGCCTTTTAGCCAATTCCCTTCTGGTCTTTTCCCCTATGCACTTTAAAAATATGTAGATGTAAGATGGAGGAATGACATTTCTGTACTTCTTTCTTGAACATGTTGCTAAATTAAAAATAGATATACTAAAGCTACGAAAAGATATGGAGGGAACTTAAATGCATATTGTTAAGTAAAGGAAGCCAGTCTGAAAAGAATTTCATCCTGCATGGTTCCAACTGTATGTTATTCTGGAAAAAGCACAACTGTTGGAGACAAGAAAATGATGAGTGATTGGCAGGGACCTGGGGGTAGGGAGGAAGAGATGAATAGTTAGACTACAGGGGAATTTTGGGGTGCAGTGAAATAATTCTCTGGGACACTTCAATGGTGGATATATGTCATTATGCGTTTATTAAAACCTATGGAGCTGTACAGCACAGAGTGAACCCAAACACAAACCATGGTCTTTAGTTAATAATAATGTGTCCACACGGGTTCATAAATTGTAGAATGCACGCTACCCAAATGCAGATGTTCAGATGGGACGATGGTGCCGGGGAAAGGCAGGATATGAGAATTTTCTGCACCTTCTGCTCAATATTTCTGTAAACCTACAACGACTCTGAAAGTAAAAACTATAAAAAATAGATATATTAGAATTTAAAATTTTGAACATCTGTTGTGCCCTTCAAAATACTCTCCTCAGAATGTTATGTGCTTGTTTTAGAGATACTGCCTTTGCTAAAAATACATGTTGTGAGCTCTCCTTAAAAACATGTCTCCAGAGATTGGGTGGATGGACAAGATGGAGATAGTGTTTAAAATTACATTTGTATGAACATTGGAAGATCGAGAGGAAATGAGACACATTTTCCTCAGGTGAGTCATAATTTGGATTTGAAGTTCTTCTCCAAAAGAGGCAAACGTTTCGAGCCAGCGCATCCTGATGGGAATATTTATGTAGCCTCCCAGGAGAGCTCTTTGAAAGAGAACAGTGCTTCTTGAGATGCATGGGGTCTTGTGGGAGAGAAAAAATGAAAGGACTATATTCTTGGGTTGATTATTTTTTCTTTCACAGGGACATAGACTTTGGTGACAGGTGACTACCAGGTCAGGGTGAAGCATGGACCTTTGATCAAACTTTATAATAGTTCTACTATTTATGAGCTATAAATCTTGGGCAGGTCTGAACCTAGTTTTTTCCTCCTTCAAATGGAGAAGAATACAGTACTGTTATCCAGGAGAGTTTACATAGAAATTAACTAAGAAAATGTGGACTATCTTCCTGGACCATGGCACTCAGTGCAACGCACAGTAAACATTCCTACCAATTATATTGTTACTATTAAAAAAGCATCTAATTTAATATTTTGAGGCTAGAATGCAAAAATTAGAGTTAAATATGTAAAAAGAACAACACTTTGTAGCAAAAATGTTTATGTATATCGGCACATACACACACTAGCATATACGTGCTTCTATTTTTTTTGATCAATTTTCTTTTCTGCAAGAGTTAAGGTACAAAATTCATGACCTGCTTTGTTAAAAAAAATTGAGCTTATATAAAATTATCTTTATAATAATGTCACTTTCACTGACTAGCATTCTGATATACTTTCTTGAGTGGGAGAGAAACTTATACTTTTTAGCCAGAGCCTTGGGAATTGCCCACAACCTGCAGACTTAGCGATGCTGAAATCTGTAACCTGGTGCAGCCCTGGATGTGGTCTGGGAATGGGATTTGCCAACTGTTTTGAGGTGAAGAAAAAGACTGAGAATTGCTGTCTTGGCTTAGTCTGCATACCAGCTTGTTCTTCCTCTTACCCTTCCAAGGAAGACTCGGCTGCAACTGCAGTTGCTGGTGGCAGCAGTTGGAATCCAATTTGTTTTTCCAGAGAGTATAATTTCTCCTTACCATATACATCTTCAAGCAAATGTTAATACATCAAAGAGTACTGATGAAGTATTCTGCTAATCTTTGAAACCCTTGGTTGGTATTTTAGGAATAAATAGAAAAAAAAATATCCAAATAAAACTCGGGAGAAGAGAGAATTAATTTTAGTAACAGTATAATGCCAATTCTGGGCCAGGCTCTTACAACCAACCATCAAGTTAATTTAATTCCTTAAACCCCATTGCTCCAACACAATGTTGTTTAAATCAATTCCTGCTTTCATTAGGCTGCCTAAGCGCACCGTGGAGTGATGAGAAATTACTGAGATGGCATTCATGTTTCAAAAGCCCCTTGGCTTCTCTTCATTTTCCATCCTGACATGACACTAACGGTCTGCATTTGCATGCTAAAATAGTATTTTTAATTGTAAAAGTGGTGTTGTTAAATTACCTTCAAATGAGTTTATTTTAAACGGTTCATTAAAGTTTTTGAAATCATTCCCTGCATGATTGCATCTCTTCTGTACTTTGATGTATTACAGCTCTCATAAAAACACTGGCACCCAGAGAAAAACCTTTCTCTTGCAAGACTCACATCTCGCAATCTGGCCGGCTTTGAAGTAAAAGCAGCAAAAGCCTCATGCTATTGCAGAGTGGCCCATGGCACCTTCTCTGGCACCTCAGCTGAGAGGTGAAGGCAGGTGGCTGTGCTCCACAATAATGAAAGGTCAGAGCCGCAGAGGTTTCAAAAGGCTCGTGTCAACTCAGAAGATGAAAAGCAGCTCCCCTTGGATAGCAAGTTTGGTTCTGAGATTTAAATACATCTCACAGACTCGGCGTGTTCGCTTTCACGGTAACTTTTCTCCCCTGATACCCCTTTCCCCTTCCTTATTTCTCTTCTATTAGTGTCTTCTAAACAATTCACCTCTACACTAATTCTCCTACTTGTCCTCAACCTTTATTATCTTAAGCCCTATCAATCACATTCTCCCAAAAGGGTTCTTGTAGACAGAAATAGTCTGATTTTTCAGAGATTGTCATGTGTATGCTCAGGAGAATTTTAAAAATCATGTTATTCATTTCCAGTGGGTTTAGGGGAATACTAAATGTAATAGCAACAGAGTAAATTTGATGGTATTGTTGAGCCACTACTTTCTTCAGTGGTGAAATTACCCATCAAAAACCACTAAGCAAAAAGGCTTTCCCTGATGAGGTAGACAGCGAGGGGAGAAAGTAAGGACGGCCAGCTGCATTACGCAGGTCACTCGGAAATTTTGAGATGCGCAAAAATCAAGAAGTGTAAACTCTGCCTGGATGGAAACAAATGAAGCCCTCCTAGCAATACCGAGAAGCCGAGCCAGCCGAAACTTGCATCGGTGTCTCAGAAAGGATGCTGTTGACTGTGTCTCTTGGAAGTGAAATAATGGACCAGGACGCAGTCTGTCTCAAAACTTTCATAGTGCCTACATATATTCTGTGCATGTGACATCAGCATTTTGCAGCTTATTGATTAGTAGATGTTCCTGGAAGTATCTCTTGTCAGCTTTGTTTCTCAAAGAACATCCAAACTTCATTTAATGACCCAACCATTCTAACTGGAGGAGAAGCAGAATTCCATTTCTACTTGGGCGGAAATCCAGCTGCACCCCCTTCACATTTGGTATTGAGTGTGTTGTCTTTTTGGTGATCATTAAGGCACCAGATTTCTATTCCATGTTAACAATTAGTATTGAAACATTTTGCACGATGGTAATAAAAAGATATTCAATGTGTTTGGCAGAGCCAGTGTGAAGAATAGAACTCCCATTTCCTCCAGTAAGTCACTGATTTCTAGACCTTGCATTTTGATCTTTGTCCTACAGTGACTTTTCCTTAAACTTTCAGAACTCATGATGTATCATCAGGCATTTATTAAACACCTATTATGTGCAAGATGCCACAATACTAACTGTAAGGAACACAAAAAAAGTAAAAATGACGAGGAAACAGAATGGCCAGTAGTCATCTTCCTGATGTCAGTTACTGTACTCATGATTTTTTATGAATAAATAAATATTTATTAATTTGATTAATTAGATATTGCATGATTTATTTATGCAATATCTCTTGATAGCCTTGCAAGACACAATTATCCTTATTTTACAGATAAGGAAGAGACTCGATCATCTTTATTTTACAAGGACTCTAGAGATGCTAATTTTAGCCCTCAAGGAATTTACAATTCCACAGAAAAATAAGATGCATAAAAGAAAACCATTCAGTGCTGCATAATGAATATCAGATGGATATTTCAGTTGTTGAGAAGAGAAAGCAATGAATTCAAGTTGAGCTAATAAGGAAAGGAATAAGTTGACACTGTGGTGGGTTGAGAGTGAGGAATTCATTCCTTTTATGAGCATGTTTAAGTGTCCATCATAGTACTTTTTTAGGAACTTGTAGCTTAGGGGTAGGGGCTGACATGTAATAAAGTGAGTACAGTTGCTGTAAAATTTTCTGTAATGTGGGTAGCTGTAACATGGGCACAGATGGAGAAATCTGGGAGTACCAAAAAGTGAGTAATTACCATGGAACACTATTCAGTCATTAAAAAGATGGAGGCTTTACATCTCTTGTATTAACAGGGATAGAGTTGGAACACATTCTTCTTAGTAAAGTATCACAAGAATGGAGAAGCAAGAATCTAATGTACTCAATTCTAATATGAAGCCAGTAGATGAGCTAAAACAAGGTGTGGGGTAGGGGAATGAGGACAGGAAGAGAGGGGAAAGGGGGTTATGGTGTATGTCACACTTCTTGGGGGAGGGACACAATTATAAGAGGGACTTTACCTAACAAATGCAATCAGTATAACCTTATTCTTTGCACCCTCAATGAATCTGAAACAATTTTTAAAAAGGGAGTAATTGTGTGACTTGGTCTGAGTTTTAAATGAAAGGAAAATTTTTATAAAGTGTTGGTATAGTCCTTTGAGAGCCACAACTTATTTGGGTATTTTTTTTTATTGGGGATTCATTGAGAGTACAAGATGTATCACACACTGAGACCCCATTCCCCCCTTCCTTCTCATTATTTGGGTACTATTTCCATTTTTCTCCACCTCTGGTTATTCAAAGAAATAGAAAAGCTTACTTTTTTAATATTTAACAACCCATAAGTTTTTGCTTTTACTCTGACATTGGATAGAATTAACCTAATTCATTTCCCAGGATTCAGAGCAGATTATTTTAAAAATTTCAGGCTAAAAATATTATTGTATTTAAGATTTTAATTTTAAATTCACTTCCACATTAATTTTCCTTTTTGTTTTTATATATGAATGTTATTAGCATTGACAGAAAGAAACTAAGGAAGGAAGGAAGGAAAGGCTGAAATTGACTGACATTTGATTTTTGACTGAGTAGCTGAAGTTATTTGGCTGTTGCATGGTGAAAATCTGGAATGCTTAATTCAAAATATAGCACAAAGGGTTCCATTGCTTTAATTAGAAGTGAAGTTTTCCCTTAAACTGATTCATTGAAATGACAGAATAAATAAACCCAAGGTTCCAGACAGTTCAATATTTTGTTGCTGATCAAAATATTCCATGAACTGAAAAATATCCTATCTATTTCCTAAGACATCAAAGGTTGAGAATTTATTAAAAATGTATTGATAGCAATACCAAATATAATACAAGTTTGGCCATATCCTTTAGGTGCCTATAACATATTCACTAGTCTATTGCAGAATGACACAATAGCATTAAAGTATAAAGTAGGAAAAGGAGACGTTTGTTCTGGATTTGCAGGTTATTTACTCGGTGACCTTGGGTAATCACGGAATTCTGAGGTTCTTCATTGACAAAGTGAAATAATACTGCTAATCCTATTTGCTTCTTAGGGTAGCTGTGAGAATCAAATACATTCCTGTATACTTGAAAACTCATATTTGCATTTTACAAATATAAAATACTTTGTATTACATATGCACCTCCAATGTCTTGTGTTATCATTAGATTTATTCATCCTTAGGGGTACTTGCTCAGATTTAAAAATGTGTTCATCTCCACTAAAAGGAATCACACCTCCTTGGAGAAGTAGGTGATTCTTGGACTAGCTAAGAAACACACAAGTCAGCCTAGATCATCTTGCGGTGCTTGAAAGTAAAGAAAGTGCTCCAATAAAAGAGGGCACAAACAAAAAACAACCACCCAACAATAATGGGGGTATGTCAAAGAGACACAGGAGCCAACTGAAAGAGCTCTCCATAGCCACAGCTGGAACCATTTGACTGACGAAACCTGTAAGTTAGTACTGCATTGTAATGCAGCGTATAAAACATAGATGCATGAGTCCACGCTGATATAAATGATTGAATAAAATAAATGGGTAGAGAATAGACAAATGTCCATTAAGTAGGTAGAACATAACCACCCCTCCATAAATGTGGGCTTCCCGAGGTCACTTTTTTCCAAAGAGTGCAATGTGCAAAGGGGTGGGGGAAAGGATTAACTTTGAAGTGGAGGACCCTGACAAACACTACCCCAAACAAAGTAATCAAGGATAATATCGAGATAATGTGTACCCTCCTTGTGATGTAATGAGATTGGCCCTTCATGTCTGTGGTCTTCCTCCCAAAGCATATTAACTCATTTATACAACAATAAAAAAAATTAGACGGATACCAACGGGGGAAAAGCCTATCAAAGCATCTGATTAGTACTCCTAACACTATCCAAAAAAAAAAAAAAAAAATAACTAAAAGCAAGAAAAATCTGAGAAATTTTTACAGCAAAGAGGAGCCTAAGGAGACATGACAATGCAACATAATATGGTTTCCTACGTGAGGTCCCAGAAGAGAAAGAGGACATTAGGAAAAAAAACTGAAGTAATCTGAAAAATATGGAATTCATTTAATAATAATATATCAGTTTTAATTCATAAATTATAAGAAATGAGCCATATTAATGTAAGATGTGAGGAATATGGAGAACGGAGTATGGAAACTCTCTTACTGTGTTTCCAATATTTCTGCTAATTTAAAACATTTCTCAGATATAAAAAGGAAATTTCAAGAACTCTTTATAAAGTCTTTAAGATGTCTGGGTAGAGAAACTTCCACGATAATTAAAATGAAGATTTCTTCCACTTTAGATAAGTTGGTTTTCTTTCAAGTCTGGCGAACTGTTCCTTATTACTGAAATATACATTTTAAATGGGGAATTATTACTAATAAAATGTTCAATGGAGCATCATTTAAATATAAAATGAGACACTGGTTTTCATCAGGAATCATATCTATTTTAGAAAAGAAGGAAGAAAAAATTAATCATTATAAAATAAATGTTCATTTTAGTTGTGCAGAGTATTGCTAAAATTGTTAACTTAAATTTAACCCTTATAAATAAAATACATTTTACCACATTAACAAAAAGCTATCACAATCATGTATTCTTGTGTTTTATTTTTCTGGTTTTTGCTGATCTGAGACTTCCAAGATTTTTGAATATTGTTATGACCTTTTTCTTTAGCCTTCATCTTGTATAGAACAAAGAACCCCAGCCTATTTAGTTCTTACCTTTGAAGAAGTCCCATCATATCCCTATTCATTGGTCAAATTAAAATCTGAAGTTAAACTAGTGTCCAATGCTTTCAAACAATAGGCATGTAATTGATTTCTGGTCCTTTATTCCCCATGTAATCTGATTGCTTTTCCTGAGCTTAGCTAACAATGACGCAGAGATGCGTCTTGAATCCACGATCCTTTCTGTACCAAATCTGCAACATTGGGGAGGTATCCAGCAGAGGAGGTTGTTGAGAGGAATGGTTGCATGATCTGCCTTTCATTGCCACCTTCTACAGCATTGCTGTTCTGAAGTACACAACAGGAGTTGATCATATAGTCCCCGGAGACCAGAGGTCCCTCAGTCCTGTGAGAAGTCCATACCACTTAGTTACAAGCCCAGTAAGAAGAAGATGAACTTTTAATTTTGGTTGTCAGTGAATTCTCAGGGGAAGCAAGCGTGTCATGAAAGCAAGAGCAGACACGTGATGGATGTTGTTACTCATTCAGCTGAGATTAGCCAAAATAAGGTGGGTCACAAAATCCCTTGAAATAGAATTGATCTTCTTGGATCTTGACATTGGCAGGGCCCAAAATGGAAGTGGCTCAGCAGGGCATTGTCTTGCAAAATAGTAAACCTTTCTCAAGAGGCTGTTTTCTTAACCTGATTAGCTACTGACTGCACAAAAAAGGTAGGTTAGGCCTGTTCATGTATCCATGGCATGCATGGGGTTGGGTAGAGAGCTTGCTTCTAATTTATCTGGAGAGATATATTCAGATCCTGTTTTTGCCCATCTAACCAGGCTAATCCCTGGATGAATTAGTATGAATTTATACAGATGATTTTGCACACACACACACACACACACACACACACACACACACACACACACACACATATATAATACAGCAGTCTGTGTTGTTTTAAGCCTAGTCTTCTGCTGGCTGGTCTGCATTTTAACACAGAGAGAATCAATGCCTGCAATTGATGTTTGGGTTCCCAGACCCCTGGAGAGCAATCACGCATTGGTCTGAGCCAAGAAAGCACTCCTCTGGGTCATGTTATTGCAGACCTGTCAGATGGAAGCTAACTTCTCATTCTTTTGATTACTCTAACAAGAAAAAGATGTTTCACAGGTGGTTGTATCTGGACGGCCAATAATTATTCCTAGTTTGCATTGGCTATTTTATCTAAGCCAGGCTGCTTAAATTCTCCTGAAGGCTCTTAGCTTCTGAGTTCTCTGTTAGGATAGTTTCTGGCAATTTAGACTAGTTTGCAAGACTTTTGGAGAGAAAGATTCCACTTTTCCTTGTCAATCTTTTTTGACTATTTCTTTCCAAATGAGAAGATGGTTGGTATTTGCCGGGAGGGGCCTCTCGGACATGCCCAATGTGGACCCAGTAAAATCAGGGTCTATTTTCAATTAAGAGTCTGAGGGCTGTATTTAAGTTGGTGAGGTGGGGTGGGTTGAGGAGAGTCAGGGTATGTTGAGTCATGGAAAGAGCCACTGACAGACACTAAGAAGATGACAATCTATGAAAGGAGAAACAAAACAAAAACTTAACAAACAAGAAGCAGGGATCTAGTCTAGGTAGGGATCCAGCCAAATTCTAGTTGGAGAAGGGAACAGAGCACACAGAGAGGATTTTTACCTACTAATGGTAATCAGGGTTAGATTCACAAAGTCAGTACCAGGGCTCTTGACCCTATATCACTTCTAATTAGTTTTCTCTCTGTTTGTTGAAATATTAATATATGTCAGATGTTATCCTAAATCCTTGCATGTAACCCTCAGAACAATCCTTTGAATTCATGCTATTAATTATTCCAATTTTACACAGTAAGACTCCTGAGGTTCAGAGAGAGTAAGGAACCTGTCCAAAGTCACATGATTAAAAATTGGCTGAGCTGGCTCGGCGCCTGTGGCTCAACAAGCTAAGGCGCCAGCCACGTACACCTGAGCTGGCGGGTTCGAATCCAGCCCGGGCCCGCCAAACAACAATGATGGCTGCAACCAAAAATGGCCGGGCGTTGTGGCGGGTGCCTGTGGTCCCAGCTACTTGGGAGGCGGAGGCAGGAGACTCGCTTGAGCCCAGGAATTGGAGGTTGCTGTGAGCTGTGATGCCACGGCACTCTATCCAGGGTGACAGCTTGAGGCTCTGCCTCAAAAAAAAAAAAAAAAATTGGCTGAGCCAATTTTAAGGTTGGAGGGAGATGGTGGGAAGGAGGAAAAAAATTGCGACTGTGAGATTTTTAACTCAAACTTTGGTCACCACACTCCTTTTCCTTGGGAAGTATCAGCAGATTTTTTTTTTTTTTGCTTGTACGAAAGGTCTTTATTGGTGGGGAAGCTGCAGAGCAGCATTAAGAAAGAGGTGGGGAGGGGGAGAGAGAGAGAGATGACACACGGGGGGACAGGGGGAGAGGAGAAGTGAAAAGAGAGCTCAGCAGACTGTTTTTGTTGTTGTTGTTAGTTTGAGGGTGTATCAGAGTTTTCATTACGTAGTCCTACAAATACTCCATATGGCAGGCAGAATTTTAGACCCCATGAACTCTGCCCCCTGGTGTTAACCATGTGACTGTTATGTTACTTGGCACATAGACCTTAAAATTGGGGCCTAGCCTGGACTTTCCGGGTGAGCTAAATATAATCACATAAGCTTTTAAAAGCAGAGATTCTTCTCCAGGTAGGAGCAGAAAGGGAAGTCAAAGATTTGTTTGGAATATGAGAAGAATTTCCTGCAGCATTGTTCTTGAAGCTGGAGAGGGTCATATGACAAGGAAAGTTGGTTCCCCGGCCTACAGCTGCAAGGAACTGAATTTTGTCAAAATCCTGAAAGCAACAGAATTTGGGAATCCTGCTTAAAGCCTTCAGGTAAAGCAGAGACACTTTGATTCAGGAGGACTAAGGAGGTCCTGAGCAGAAGACTCAGCTAACCAATGGTGTGCCCAGATTTCTGATCCACAGAATTCTAAGATAATAAATAGGTATTGTTTTGAACCATTAAGATCTGGTCATTTGTTAACACAGAAATGTAAAACTAACACACTCAACTAGGTCCCCAAAGCTTGTACAATTTGGCCCTTGTCTGCATCTCCAGCTTTATTTTACAACCACATTTCTTGCTGCCAAACCCATTACTTTCCAGCGTCACGGACTGCAGAATGTTGAACTGTGCTCCCCATAAAGGTATGTTTACATATAACCTTATTTGGAAAAAGAAGTCCTTATAAATGCAATTCAGCATCTCAAGATGAGATCATTTCTAAATAACCAGGTAGGCTCTAAATCTAACGATAGGTGTCTTTATAAAGAGGCGGGAGAAGACAAACAAGAGGAAGGCATAGAGCAAAGAGGGCCATGTAAAAAGGGGATAAAGATCGGAGTTACATGGCCCCAAGCCACAGGGACACCGGGGACCTCTAGAAACAGAAATAGGCAAAGAAGGATTGTGCCTTCCAGCCTCCCAAGGGAGTGTGACACTGTCGCCACCTTGATTCAGGACTTCCGGCTTCCAGAATGTGAGAAGATGAACTTCAGTTGTTTAAGCCATGAAGACACGTGGTGATTTGTTACATCTCTAGCAAACGAATACACTGACCTTGACGATCTAGGAGTATCATGACCCTGCCTTTCTTCAGGCCTTCTCAGTGGCCTTGGAATTTGGGCATGTGGCTTGATAGTTTTCTGCCCTCCTCTTTTCATTCCTTGTCTGTCTTGCTAATTCATTCTCATTCTTAGTCTCAGCATAGCGGAAAGTTTTTAGAAAGTTCATTCCTGACCACACTCCTTCATCACTTTGCGGATAATTTAGGCCTCTCTGTTGCACGTTCCCACAGCAGCATGCACTTCTCCGCACTTACAAGGGTGATTGTTTACTCCACATTTGTTCCTTCCACTGGACCTTGCACCCCAGGAGGACAGTCCTCTTCTCTGCTTTGCTTGCCCCAGTACAACACCCGACGCAGAGCAGGTGGATGATAAATATCTGTTAAGCAGATAAACAGATACTCCTGGCTCATTTGGAATTATCAGAGGGATCAGTCCCATCCTAAAGTCAGTGGGAAAAGAGTTTTTTTTTCTTTTGAAGCAGAGTCTCACTCTCTTGCCCCAGGCTACAGTGCAGCGGCCTCAGCCTAGCTCACAGCAACCTCAAACTCCTGGGCTCAAGCAATCTTCTTGTCTCAGCCTCCCAAGTAGGTGGGACTCCAGGCACCCGTCACAACACCTGGCTAGTTTTCTATTTTTAGTAGAGACTGGGGTCTTGCTCTTGCGCAGGCTGTTCTTGAATTGCTGAGCTCAAGCAATCCATTCACTTCCCAGAATGCTTGGAATACAGGCACGAGCCACCATGCCCCAGCCCAGTGGAAAAGATTTTTAACTGTTCCTGTTTCTAACACCCAGCTTTAATACCATTTCTCAAAGTGCCAACCTCTTCTTAATATTCAAGCTGAAGAGCTGAGCAACAGTGGGAACCTAAAACGGGAAATGTTGCAGAAAAGAGAATAAGTTGGACTCCGAGCTCCTGTTTCTAAGCATCTCTTTAAATGCTTTTCAGATCTGTTTTCAAAGAGAAGCAGCTGAGAGGAGGGAAGCGCTGCCTATCTGATGCCCACATAATTGTTCACTTCTGCGCAGGCAGCCTGTGCTGTAAACATCAAGTTTTTCTCTTTTTATTTCTTTCCCCCTTTTGTTTAACTAAAAGTAATTATGTTTGCATTAGATTAAGCACTGGTTTGTTCTTGTGCAGAACAATAGAGCTTTTTTTTCTCGCCCTCTCTCAGTCACCATGTTATTCTGACGGCAGCACACAAGGGCAAAGTGATAGTCACTTTGCAGCTGTGTCTGGGAGCTGTGGCCTGAGGGACATTGCCTTGCCCTTTGCAGGAAGAAAAGGGGTCTGGGAGGAAGGGAAATAGAAAGGAGAGACTGGGGTTACTACAGTTAACTTGGATTAGCAAAATAAAAAAAGTAGTAAAAGAAGGCTTAAGTTTAGTATGCTAGGGAGGTTTCAGGAAGAACTAAATTCTTTCAAGTGTCACTTAATGCAGCAGAAAAGTAATTAAATAATTTATAACCCCATTATTCATTTCTGCTCATTGTGTGTTTTGTGACCGGTGGGTGTCTACAATTTTCCTCGGATGCATGAGTTAACCTCTCTCCTCAAGTTTGTTTCGGGCAGACCCTTGGAAGAGATTTTTTTTTCTCTACCATGGGATACTCTGGAAAGCAGAGAAGCCTGAGGAGGTTCTGAATGTGCCCTGGGAGAGTCAAAGGCTCAGGAAAAATTGGGCTATGCATAATCTTGTCTCTCTGACACCTCTGAAGAGTAAGAGGAATGGCCTGGATCAAGGATGACTGGGTGACAGCCACTGAGCGCCGTCATCAGAACTGTACTCACACAGAAGCTCCCCTGCTCCCTGTGAACAGCACACACCTCACTTTCATCATGGGGCTCAGAGAGGTTTTCTGAGCTACTGGTCCTGGTCAGAATGACCGGATTTTTTGGCACAGGAAGCTTTCTTTTGGGTCAAGACTTTATTTGAAACTACAGAAAATTCACTGCCTCTGTCCAACCCCTCGTCCCCTCTGTATCTGGGAGGCTGTGTGTTGGCACGTGGAGGCTGCAGGACACTGCAGAAGCTGGGTAAGGTCCAGGCTCCCCCCGTGTCAGAGGAGGGGACATCAGCATGTCATTTACTCTCCTTGGGCCTCAGTTTCTTTTCCTACGAAGTAGGTGGAAACTGTTCATTTCCAGGGATGGTTGTGAAGGAAAAAAGGTGAGCTAATGTAGGTAGAGCATCAACATGGTTTCTGGTATATAATAATCTTTCAAAAAGACTGGACAGAAAATCCCCAAGGCATAGCACTATCTTTGACAGATTATGGAAGTAACTAAAATAGCATCATTATTTCCATTTAGGTAGAACTTCGTCATTTATTTATCCTTGGTTTTACCATATAGTGTATCATTTTATCTGCAGACTTGTCATTAAAGGTACGATCAGGAATATGATTTTTTTTTCCTTTTGTTGTAAATTATCTTGAGAGCTTTATCCATTAAAATGTCTACTTCAGGGAGACCTGCCTTGTACTACAGTCTCCATTTCCATAACTCCTAATTAATGGGATTTTAAGCATAAGAGAAAGGACAGAGCACTAATAGTATTAAACATCTATGATGGACCATCTTGAAATGATGACTTACTTGATTGTCACAAAAACTCTGTGAAGAAGGTTTTACTACGGCCCCATATTACAGGTGTGAGAACAGAGGCTGGGAAGGTTTGACACTGTATTTAATGAAGAATCAGGACTGGGGTGAAGCCCAGGTGTCTGACACAAAGATATTTGTTCTTTTAATGAAATCTCAAGTCACTCTCCCTTTGTTTTTAGGGCTAAAAAGGTAAATTCTGAAAGTGGGACAGGGGAAGACCTATGCATTCTAATGCTTATGATCAAGAGAAAATCATTATTCTTTTCCATCCAGATCAGAGACTTCCTGGAATGCTCAAGGAACTTGCCTTCTTTCCCTGAAATGATTTATCACTACACCGTATAAAAGGGGATGGAGGGCGGTGCCTGTGGCTCATCTAGTAGGGTGCCGGCCCCATATAGAAGGTGGCGGGTTCAAATCTGGCCTCCGCTGAACTGCAAAACAGAAAAATAGCCGGGCATTGTGGCGGGCGCCTGTAGTCCCAGCTACTCGGGAGTCGGAGGCAAGAGAATCGCCTAAGCCCAGGAGTTGGAGGTTGCTGTGAGCTGTGTGACACCACGGCACTCTACACTCTACCAAGGGTGATAAAGTGAGACTCCTTCTCTAAAAAAAAAAAAAAAAGGAGTGGGGATGGAAAGGGTCCTACAGAGGAGTAAGTACGTGAAGGCTTGCGTGTTGAAGGGCAAGTCCACGTCCACACTGGTGTTGGAGTCTTCATGACAAGGTACAGGGCTGTGAGCTGTGGGTGTTGTTCCCTGATTCCTCAGAAAAACTTCCAGTTTCCCTCTTATGGAACACGGAAGGCCCTTTCTTTATTGAATTATGCTGCCCCTTAGCCATATGTTGCTAACAAGGGGTTGGTATGCGAATTTGAGGAATGACTGAAATGAGACAGTTTCTCTTAACTGACAGCATCCCATTAACTACTCAAGCCCAAACTTGGCCTCTGTTCAGGGCATATTCACACTGAGGGAGCAATCACAAGACAGTGAGTTATGAAAGGGAACCTGAGTTCCCCAAAGCCATAGCAGATTGACATACTTGACAAGTTGGTTTTACAATTACCTTTTGCTCAGTATAATTTGAGGTAGTTTAGCTACGCTTTCTGGTCCCCACCCCTCCCTCCCAACACACAACTGTATAAAACTAAACTCAGTGTTGCTTACAACATCCTGCTATTTTCCCAGTAACTTCTTGGACTACTTAGAAAAACCTTCCACCGTTTCTCGGATTCCTCATTCTGAGTGAATGTAAATAAGAATAAAAGTTGGTGGCCTTGGAGCGCCTGGCCCAGTGGAGTAGGGAGAGAGTAGGGAGAGTAGGGAGACGCGAGCTGTGTACAGCAGCATCCCCTTCAACGACGTGTCATCCAATTTACTGAACCAGACATTACTGTAAATGAAACCTACTGCGATCGAGCAGGACCTGTAAGCTGCTTGAGATGGGTCACTTTGAGTGATTTATTCACTGCCATCTCCCCAGTCTGGCATGTCCTGTACTAGATGGTTAGTAAGTACACATTCAGAGAATGAATAAATAAATAGTACAATAAACAAACAAGAGACATAGACAGCTTGGCAGAAAAGAACATAGGCTTTAGAATCAGCAAAGAGGAGAACTCTGGCTTCATTATTTACTGTGTGATTTGGAGTTAGTGATTGATGCTGTTTTCTCATCAATCAAATGGATATAATAAGTATTTCCTTTTTGGCTTGCGGTGATTTAACGAGAAAATGTTTGAATGTGTGTAGGTGTATGTATATGTGCGTAGGTATATGTTTATTTCCTCCCTATTCTAAAAAGGTTTTGAAGTGACATATGAAAACATCCAAGGATTAGTAGGATTTATAAAGGAGAGGAAAAAATATAAGTTAGGGGAAATTAAGCATGGGAAAAACTTAAGTATAAAGAGGGGCGGGTGCAGTACATAAATTGCAAGGTATGTATATCCCTCTATTGCCTAGAAAAGAGTCAAGTCACAGGTTTCCATCCGAGCTTCTATCTAACAAAACAAGGAGGTCACATTTCACGTTGTTATTCCAGTAAAAAGAAAGTGATCTTCAGAAGACTGGTCCTGAGGGGAAAATAAAAGCTTTGTTGTGAACTACATTCTTAATAACTGACTTTGTTGAGTTACTTTTTTTAGTGCATTTCATTGTGGAATTCAATAAAATTATGCTTTTAAAATAAGAATAAGATGGGTAGTATAAAAACTATAATCTAAAACAGATTTCTGATAATCATGCTTATTCCTAGGATAACTTTATTTCCTTTTATTTTACAAAGACTACAGAAAAACAAGGCAAAGCCAAAAGAAATGACCAGATGGACAGTCTATCAGAAGAGGATGGCCACAGAGTTTATAATTGGGGATATTTTGAAGTAGAATTTAAGTAGAAAAAAATGTGTCCAACTTCAATTATAACAATTACAATTTAAAGTTATTTTTCGTAGCTCACTTTTATTTGCTATTTTATCAGATATTTTATTTCCATACCAGTTATAAACCCCACAAAATATCATGAATTTTTTTTCCTTAAACAGACAATAATATTTTAACATTTTCCTATATTTGCCTTTCCTTTTGCTGGACTTTTTTGAAAATAATTCTTTTTAAGAAAGTCCAGCAAATATGGTATCTGAATTTAAAAACTCATTAGATGGGTATGATGGTTAATATTGTGTTTCAACTTGAGTAGGCCACAGAGTTCCCAGATACTTGGTCAAATGTTACACTGTTCATTCTTTCCTGGACTTTCATGAAAATAATTCATCTGAAATTGTTTTCCTTTAGTCCAAGGAAATCCCTTTAGTATCTCCTCTAGTAAAGGACTATTGAATAGGTTCTCCCATTTTATGTCTGTTTGAGAATATTTTTCTTTTGTTTTTACTATTGAAGGATATTTTCACTGGGTATAGAAGTCTATCTTTGGCAGGTTTTTTTTCCATTAGTGTTTTAAAAAAGACAATGCATATACATCTCAAAACATCATGTTGTACATGATAAAAACAAGCAATTTTATTTGTGAATTTAAAACATACAAAATATAAAAAGTGATTATATCATATAAGTTTTTAATGGCATCTGTAGTTTCTGTTTATAAGTTAATTATCATTTTAGCTGCTGTCTCACTAGAGAAAATTTTGCCTCTGGCTGATTTAAAAATTTGTGCTCTCTCTCTCTTTCTCTCTGAGGGAACACTTTTATACTGCTGTGGGACTTCAGACTAATACTTTTTGGAAGGAAGTATGAAGAATCCTCAAAGAACTCAAATTAGACCTCCCATTTGATCCTGCAATCCCATTACTAGGTATCTACCTAGAAGAAGAAAAATAATTTTATCATAAGAACATTTGAACTAGATTGTTTATCACAGCTCAATTTACAATCACCAAAAGGTAGAAACAACCTAAAGGCCTACCAACCTGGGACTGGATTAACAAGCTGTGGTACATGTATACCATGGAATATTATCCAACCATTAAAAAGGATGGAGACTTTACATCTTTTGTATTAAACTGGATGGAGTTGAAACACATTCTTTTTAGTAAATTATCACAAGAATGGAGGAGCAAGAATCCATCATACTCAATACTAATATGAAGCCAGTATATGATCTAATACATTCCCACGTAAGAGAAAAACTCAAATCAATTTGAAGTGGGGAGTGGGGCAACAAGGGAATGGCAGAGGGGAGGCAGGAGGGGGATGGGTGTGCTCCCTCAATGGGCACAATGTTAGGGTATATGGCACCTCTCTTGGTGGCAAGACATAATTATAAGAGGGACTTTACCTAATGAATGAAAATATTGTAAACTAATTCTTTGTACCCTCAAATTAACTTGAAACCATAAAAAATACATTAATTAAATTAAAAAAACTCTCTCTCTCTTTTATTAAGCTATTAGACTCTTACGTGACTAGGATCGGTTTTCCTTGTATTTATCCTGATCTTCTGGGAACTGAGTTATGCCTTTCATTAGATTTCAAAATTTTTTGGTCATTATTTTTTCAAGTAATGCTTTTCTATAGTCTCTATCTCCTTTCTTTCTTGGAATCCAACCTTATGTCTGTAACATCCTTAACATGTATTTCATGTCTTGATGGTATTTGCTGTTTTTTTCTTTAAGAATTGTTTTCTTGGGCTTTGGTTGGGTTCATCAATACTGTTTTCTGTTGTGTCTCATCTAGCCTTTGCTAAACCTATCTGTGTAAGTCATGGTTCTACAGAGAAACTGAACCAATATGATGTACACACATATAGGAAGAGAGCTTTGGGCATTGGTTCACACAATTGTGCAAGCAAAGTCCCCAGATATGTGGTCAGTACGCTGGAGCTCTAGGAAAGCCAGTGGTATATTTCTAGTCCAAGTCTGAAGGACTGAGAAATAGGAGAGCCAGTGGTACAGTTCCATATTAATGCTGGCCATCTTGAGACTCAGAAAGAGCTGATGTCTCAGTTCAAGTGTAAAGGCAGGAAAAAATAAGTGTGTTCCAGCTCAAGGCAGTCAGGCAAGAGGAAATTCCTTCTTACTCATAGGAAGATAAGCCTTTTAGTTCTGTTCACGTCTTCCTGCATAATGGAAGGTGATTTGCTTTACTCTATCTACCAATCCAAATATCAACCTCACCCCAAAACATCCTCACAGATACACCCAGTGTAATGTTTGACCAAGTATCTGGGAACTCTGTGGCCTATTCAAGTTGAAACACGGTATTAACCATCATACCCATCTAAATGGGTAAATCCAGATACCATATTTGCACAATAGTGGAAAAGAACAGCAAGAAAAACCCCAATCTGCATTCTTTTGTACATGTTTTAAGAAGTGGGAGTCATCCTTTAAAAAACTGAAAAGCTTATTGAGGACATGCTTCTGAAGAGAAGGCCATCTTTGTTCTTCAGAAGTGGCCCACTAGAAAATTTAGTTAACTTTCTTTGTTCTTCAGAAGTGGCCCACTAGAAAATTTAGTCCCCTATTAATAGTAAATGTTTTATAATTGTTAGTCTTTTAAATTTCTTAAAAACTTTACCATATTTGTGTTCAATGGGTAGAAAATACAAATATTTTTTTTCCTTCGTACCACTTATTGGCCATGCAAACTGGGACAAGTGATTTGTTCATTTTTTTAAAAGCTGAGTTGTACAGACAAAAGAGCAGTTGAGTTGTTGTGACAATTAAATGGATTGATAACATGAAAAATACTTACAGTAGTGCCTAGAACAAAACAATGCTCAGTAAATGTATTGTTACCATAGCTCTTCTTGCTAGTAGACATATCTTGTTATATGCACTTTGCTTTATTTCACTTTACAGTTATTGCATTTTTTACAATTTGAATATTTGCAGCAACCCTGCATCAAAAAAATCTATTGTCACAAATTTTCTAATAGCCTGTGCTCACATTTTGGTAATTCTCTCACTATTTCAAATATTTTTCATTATTATTATATCTTTTATGTTGTTCAGTGATCTTTGATATTACTGGGGTAATTGTTCTGGGTGACCATGAACTGTATAAGATGATGAACTTAATTGATAAATGTTGTCTGTGTTCTGACTATTCCACTGACCTTCCTCCATCTCTCTCTGCCCTTCTTCCAGTCTCTGTATCCCCTGAGAGCCAAAAATGTTGACAGTAGGCCAATTAATAACCTGCCATAGCCTCTCCAAGTGTCCAGGAGAAAGGAAGAAATGCATGTCTCTCTCTTTAAATCAAAAGTTAGAATGAGTAAGTGTTGTGAGGAAGGAATGTTGAAAGACATAATAGGCCACAAGTTAGGTCTCTTGCTAAACAGTCAAGTTGTGAATGTAAAGCAAAATTTCTTAAAAGTGCTCCAGGGGAAACACAAATGACAAGAAAGTGAAATAGCTTTGTTGTTGATATAGAAAACATTTCAGTCATCTGGATAGAAGATCAACTCAGCCACATCAATCTCTTTGGTCAAAGCTTAATCCAGATCAAGGCCCTAACTCTCTTCAATTCTTTGAAAATTGAGAGAGGTTAGGAAGTTGCCAAAGAAACATTTGAGGTTAGCAGAGGTGAGTTCATGAAGTTTAAGAAAGAAGGTTGTCTCTATAACATAAAAATACAAGATTAAACCAGTGCTCATGTAAACATCGTAGCAAATTAGCCAATAGAACCAGCTAAGATAATCAATAAAAGTAACCACACTAAACAATGGAATTTAATTGTAGACAAAATAGCCTTCTTTTGGAAGAAGATGCCATCTAGCACTTTCATAGCTAGAGAGAAGTCAATGCCTGGATTCAAATCTTCAAAGCATAGGCTGACTCTCTTGTTAGGGGCTATTGAAGCTGGTGATGTTGTTTAAACTAATGCTTATTTGTCTTTCTGTAAAATCCCAGGCCTCTTAAGAATTATGGTAAATCTACTCTACGTGTGCTCTACAAACAGAACCACAGGCCTGAATGACAGTGCATGTGTTTACAACATGGTTTATTGAATATTTTAAGACCACTCTTGAGAACTACTGCTAAGGTAAGTTTCCTTACAAAATTTTACTGCTCAGTAACAATGCACCTGGTCATCTAAGAGCTCTAATAGAGATGTTCTAGGAGATTAATATTGTTTTCATGCCTGATAACACAGTATCCATTCTTTTTTTTTGGCCGGGGTTGGGTTTGAACCCACCACCTCTGGCATATGGGGCCGGAGCCCTACTCTTTCTTTAACCCATGGATTAAGGAGTCATTGTAACTCTCAACTCTTATTGTTTCAGAAATGTATTTTGTAAGGTTATAGTTGCCATAGAGAGTAAATCCTCTGATGAATCTAAGACAAGTAAATTGAAAACCTTTTGGAAAGGATTAACCATTCTAGATGCCATTAAAAACATTCATGATTCATGGGAGGAGATTAAAATACAGACTTTAACAAGAGTTTGAAAGAAGTTCATTCCAATCCTTATGGATGCCTTTGAGGGGTTCAAGACTTCAGTGCAAGGAGTCCCTCCAGATGTGGTGGATATAGCAAAAAAATAGAAGAAGTGGAAACATAAGAAGTGACTGAATTTCTGCCCCTTTCATGAGAAAATTTGAACAGATGAGGAGTTGCTTCTCACAGATGAGCAAAAAATGTGGTTTATTGAGATGGAATCTATTGGTGAAGATGCTGTGAAAATTTGTAAAATAACAACAAAGGAGTGAGAATGGTACATAAACTTAGTAGATAAAGTAGCAGCAGGGTTTGAGAAGACTGGCTCCAATTTTTTTTTTTTGCGGTTTTTGGCCAGGGCTGGGTTTGAACCTGCCACCTCCGGCATATGGGGCTGGTGCCCTATTCTTTTGAGCCACAGGCACCGCCCTGGCTCCAATTTTGAAATAAGTCCTACTTTGGGTAAAATGCTATCCAACAGCACTGCATACTACAGATAAATCTTTCATGAAAAGAAGAGTCTATTGATGTGGTAAACATCATTGTTATTTTAAGAAATTGCTACAGGCCACCCTAACCTTCATCACCTGTCATCCTGATCAGTCAGCAGCAGCCAATCTGACAATCCTCATCACAATTAAGGCAAGACCCTCCAAGCCAACAAACAGATCATGAGTCATTGAAGAGGTGAATGATCATTAGCATCTTTTAGCAAGTATTTTCAAAGTAAGGTATGTGCATTTAAAAAAAATTTTTTTTTGCAGTTTTTGGCTGAGGCCAGGTTTGAACCTGCCACCTCTGGTATATGGGGCCAGCATCCTACTCGTTTGAGTCACAGGTGCCACCCAAGGTATGTGCATTTTTAAAAACACAATGATATTGCATGCTTCATAGACTATATGATCTATCAACATAACTTTTATGTATACTTAGTATCCAACAAATTAATCTGGATTTCTTTATTATGAGGTAGGGAGAAGGAAGGTGAGAGAGAGGGAGATGGTTGAGAATGTTTGAATTTACAGATTTTAACCAATGATAGAAAAGGGAGATGAAAAGGAAAACTTCAGACAAAGGTGCAAAAGATTCAAAATCTGGCAAAGGAAGGTCCTATGGATGTAGTGAAGTCTCAGAGGGAGCTCTAGGAGTTGATGTGGTGGGATTTTTGTCTTGGTTCAAGTTCACATCATTATTTCTTCTGATGCTGAAGCAAGGAGAAAAGGAATAATGTAAAAAATACAGACATGTTGACTTGGAGACAAAGTTGAGGAAGTTGGTATTAAATGGCTAAGATTGCCTTCATATGGTAAGAGAAAGGTCATCAATCATTTGACACATAATCAATATGTTATATTGATTTTTTCATAAACCAGTGAGACATTGCTTTCACAAAGATGCTATGTTACTGATTGGATTGTATAGTTGATTACAAATAGTATAGAGAGATAGGAAAGTAATAAAACATATGGATAGCCCTTGAAATATATTATAGATACATACGCGCACACACACACACGCACACATCCCTTATGGGCACAGGGGCATTGTTGCTGCAACACTGCGATTGTGAACACAGCTGTGAGCCAACTAAAGCACTAGAATTAAGTCCCTGCCTTGATGTCATTAACCAGCCAACCCATGATAGTGCTTTATGAACATGACCTTGATTGATATGTGTGTTTGTCTCCTTTCCTCATTTTATCTTTGCTCTTTTTGAATATTTACAATGTGCAAGGCACAGAGATAACAAATTTGAACAAGACAGATTTGGTCTCTGCTGCCACAGTGGTGAAAATAAATAATGAAAGGATTAAGAAGAAACAAAATATTTCAGGAGCCTGAAGTCTGATATCTATTTTTCCAACTGAAGAAGTTATTATGAGAACATAATTTATTGATAAGTTGTCAAGACAGAATCAGCTGTGTTTATTTTTATTGAAATTGGAAAGTTGATTACGTCCAACAAGCTTGGGAGTTTATGTGGGTAAACCCTTAGAGAGAAGCCACACTTTCAGAATAGTGTGCTCAGCTAGAGTGTACCTAGTTTTATTTAACTGAAGATCAATAATTATATATTAGCATACACCCTTTCTTTGCTACCCTCTCTCCACTCTCTTTGCCACACATTTGCTTGTGTGTGTTTGTGATAGTTGAAGGTCATTACCTTATTTGCATTGATTTCTTTACTTTCCTGAAAGGCTTTGGCACAGGGGAACTATTCATTGCATGAGGTGAGTTGGAAGGGACATTAGTCCCTGTAGAGGTTACACAAACAACTACAAAGTAGCAGAAGGAATATAATGGAGAATTCAAAAGGAAAATATTTTATGTACATTGCCTTGTCATGTTAAAGAATCTACTGCTCTCTGGAAGGTTTAAATTTCAACAATGGCTGGCATGACAGGATGTACAAGCAGTTCCCAGTCTATTTAATTCAGCCTGTGCTTATATAGCATCTAAAATCCGTTTACTCAGACCTGTGGTTGAGTTGAAGAAAAGCTACTGCTTTCTCCTTGGCACCTTTGAATTCCTGTCATTTGACTGGCTGTGTGGTCCACTTCCTTTCCCAGAGATTTTGAAAGTCACCACTACACTGAGGCCTCTGCTTACTACCCTCATTTGAATCCATCTGTTCTGGGTGTACTAGCTGGAAAAAGACACTGTAGGCATGGAGTTGTCCTTTTCTTTATCTACTATTTTATTTATGTTTCTGATATTTTTTCTTGATTATAAAAAACAGGGATAGGAAAAGAATAACTAGATAAAATATTTGTAAATTATATCAAATCTTTTCCCAGACTCAGCACCATATCCCAGGTGAATGCCTTCTCTAGATAATCACTGGCTTTAGTCTGTTGATGGAAAACCATTATCACTCAGTATAAAGACCATGTGCGTCAGGGACCAGATGCTCGACTTTAGTTTCACCTGTTACAGTTGCAATATGCATGGTCTTGAGTTTTCACTTAACCTTTTTGAACCTTGTAATTTTCTAAAACAAGAACATGTTCATTACAGATCACCTTTAGAATCAAATGAGATAAATTATATGTGCTATGAAAGTGTTTTGCACATTTGTGCAGTAATGTAAAAGTTAGTTTTGACCATGGAGGTGAATTCCCATCCTACTGATTTCAGATATTCGTTTTAGATCTCAGGGGAAATATCTATAAAATCTTATTGTCCAAAAAAGTTGCTTACTTATTAGTATATGCTATATACATAATGCTATTTATATTAAGTATATACTATTTATATTAAGTGCTGGAAATGAACTAAATCACCTAATACTCTATTATATTGCTGGTATTAGAATGTATCATATTAACACTTCTATCTTGTCTTTACCAACTCAAGTCCATTATTTTGTTCACCAGTAAAATGATTCATTTAAGACACAGTATTTTCATGGCTTGTATACATTTATATTTTGCTCCATTACTAACCACAGGAAATACTAAGATTAAAGTAGATTCAAAGTGAAGTATTTGAAAGAACAGAAGGTTTTATAAACTTTCTGTTCTTTTCATTATTGTCTCAGTCAGTATTTACTCGATACCAAAAGGTCCTAATCAGCTACATGGTTATTTGATAGTATTTTAAAAATCCTTTTTTCCCAATTAAATTAATTACAATTTTAATCTAAACCTTCAATTATTCAATCAAGAGTGTTTTATTACTATTTGAGAGTAATTTAGTTTTTACTTTCTGATGTAAAATTTAAGTGACCTAAGATCTTCAAAAGTATGCTCTGGAATATGAATTGTATGTGTTGAGAAATAAAGAATGGTTAGAAACTTCTAAAATTTTGTTTAAACAGTGGTAAGTCTGAGAAAAACATGTAAGTTCCATGAAAGTTCACATCGGAATTCTCCTCTAAAACTGTTCATAATGGGACTTGGGGACAGTCAAGTTTGAGAAGCAAGATAATCTGTCTCCATGAGGTTCTACTGGGTAAGACATGGCCTTCGCAATCTATTCGATTCCTTTAAATTTGACGAGTCTCTAGTTTTGATCTGTATTACCATAATACTTCCAAATAGAGTAGTTGGGAAAGAGTGAGGGGTGGAAAGGTAGAGGGGTTGGCCCCTAATAAAAAGACATCAAAATTTCACTTTTATGAGTACCTCTCACATTTTTATGCTTTTATAAGTATAAATATATCTTCATGTTCAAAATGGGGAAGAAGCTTATGTGATGGGCTTTATTTTAAGAAATCTCATTTAAAAACTAAATTATAAATACTATTTATATTAAGTGCTGGCAATGAACTAAATCACCTGGTACTCTATTATATTGCTGGTGAGAATGTAAATTGTTAAAAAAACTTTCAAAACTATTTGCCAGTATCCAGTAAACTCTATAATCAAGCATTTCTACTTTAAGGATATACCTAATAGAAATGCGTACTTACATGCACTAAAAGACATGTATGGAAATAGTCACAATAGTATTATTAGTAGCAGTACCAAATCCAGAATTCACTAATACGGACTGAGCTGTTCTAGAGCCTAAGAAGCAGTCTTGGAAAATGGTTTGAACAGGGTCAACACCTGGAATGCAGACTTACCTAATTATCATGGTGGACTGCAGGGCCAGGAGGGTGGGTAGGGGGAAATGAGCTCTGAACAGAGATAAACTGAATTCAGCCACAGGGCCTGAGGGTTGGAGGGATGTAGTGGTAGTGGGTAAAATGTGGCTGTAATTCAATCATGTGCAAACCTTTGGTAGAGAAGATTGTAAATGTTAAATATTAGTATAACGTAAATTGTAGTAATACAAATATCAACATACAAATGCTCTTAATCTTATCCCCCTTGCCACTTCCCAAGAGTGATAGGCTTTGCTTATTCAATCACTTTTCCTCCTCTACACTCTAGAAGTATTTCTGCTTTTATCAAACCTGTTCTTGAAATGAGTGACTTTGCATTTTGAGAGTAGATAGAAAATGCATGGTTGGCTTGAATTTTAGGGAGAGTGATGTTTTGAGTTGAATATTGTGCTAAAAATGGAATGGGCAGCTCTGCATGCAAATTGAACTGTAGGATCTGGGGGTAAAAAAGAGAGGTTAAGGGCAGGCAAGGGTCCTGATTTTGGGGGGCTAGAAGCTTATACAATTGACTGGGATCCTCTTTAAGAGAAAGAATGCAAAATTGCAAAGAATTTGGTATGATATTGAATGTTTATTTGGAAAAAAGTCACAAGTTACCAATGTTAAAGAACTAAAAAATATCACAAATGTCGTTAAATGTATAATACTTTTATTAATTATTTTTGCACTCATCCTTTGTTAAGGACTGAATGTTTGTATCCCCTCAAAATTTATGCATTAAAGCCCTGTAGCCTCCAAAGTTATTGTTATACTCAAAGCGAGTTGAATAGAGAAACGCCAGCACACTGAGTCCAAACTAAGGAAGGGTCCTTTATTGAAGCAGGGGTGGAAACCTTTTATGAGAGGTTTTCGGTATGTGAGGGGGAATCCTTAATGCAAGCCTAATTTTGACAAGGGCCAACACCTGGTAAGGGGAGTCCTTACAAGGGGAAGCTGGGGTTTTGCATTTATTACTAAACTCTTTCAGATGAGCTTTCTGTCTTAAAGGAGGAGTGTTGAAAGCCCTTAGCAAGATGGAGCTGGGGAGATGAGACCTTTGGGAGGTAATTACAGTTAGATGAGGTCATGAGGAGGGGCCCTAGTGATGAGATTTGTGCCCTTATTAGAGGAGATCTGAAAGGGCTATCTCCCTTCTCCTGCAAATACACAAAGAAAAGGTCATGTGAGCACAGCAAAATAGCGGTTGTCAGTAAATGAAGAGGACAATCTCAGAACAAAACACACCTTACTTGTACTTTTATCTTGAAATTCCCAGGCTCCAAAACTGTGAGAAATAAATTTCTGGTTTTTAAGCCACCTTATCTATAGCATTTTGTTATGGTAGCCCCAAAAGACCAATACATCTTTATAATACTGCTTTTCCACATGTATTTTTGATTGCATACATTAAGCGCATATTCATAAAAAACATTATATTTGTAATATTTTCATTCTTATTGACTGAAGTGTATATTTTATTGTTGATTGCAGTGTATATTTTATTATTAAAAGTTAGGATGCATAAGACATATGACTTCCCTCACAGAAAGGCTCATTATTTTATATGGTTGTGCCTTCAAACCAAGGGAATCTGATAAATTTCATCTTCCATGCTTCCCACAAAAAAGGAAAAAAAAGGTATGGTATTTTTCTAGGAGGAGAGGATTTGTCTGTCTCCTCTGTTATTTGTATTTTTGCTAATTTGAAGAATTGTCTGCAGACTAGGCCTTGCCTCTTCCATTTCTAAGCTTGTTCTCTCCCACGAGTTACATAGTTCTAGTCCCAGGTGCTTTAGGCAGATTCACTTTTCAACACACTCAAACTAAATGTATCTTACATTTGACTGTCTTCTTCATTCCCCCTAATGCCTGTAGTTACTCTATTGCCACCTACCATGGGAGTAAATGTGACAGAGGGGAAGTCAGAGTGGGAAGAGACAATGATCTGAACTATTTTTAGTTATAATTTTTTTTCAAATTTTATAAAAATGTCATCAGGTGAACACATTGCTAGGATTTTCTCTTTTCTTGTTGGTCTTCTGCCTACCCATTCATTCTATGCTTTGTTCATTCATTTACTTATTTTTTTCTGTCAATCGGAAATTTACTTGTTAAAAAAAACCCAAATACTGACACTGTCCAGAAAAATTTAGCAAGTTTATTTATAATTATTATAAAGGTGAACCACCAAGTCATTCACTGACACTTTTTCACTTGCATTTATGCTTTACATTTACAATTTAAACCACATTTATATTAAAAATTCACGCACAAATGAAAATGGAAAAACTGCCAATACCTAAAATTCTGCCCCCTATTTTTCTATTTGCAATCATATATTTAGGTACCTTTTGGCCCCATGGGGAAAAAATATCTAATATTCAGAACTACCAATAAAGAGAAGAAGAGATTTTTTTTTTTTGAGAAAGAAGTATTTCCCATCTTAGTGGCTGCTTAAGCACATTCTCTACATACACAGCCTGCAGCTGGATAACTTTTGGCATAACTGTTACACGTTTGGTATGGAGAGCACACAGCGTGGTGTCTTCAGAAAGGCCAACCCTTAGGCCTCACCGGGCTTTCATTCTGAAGTCCTGGGCAATTTCTCACATCAGACAATGGAAAGGAAGTTTCCAAATCAGAAACTCCAGAGCACTCAGAGGAAGTCTCATTTCCTAGAGAGCCGGGGTCCTAGGCCTGCAGCGCTTGGGTTTCTGCGTCCCTCCAGCAGAGGGCGCAGTGTCTCCAGCGGCTTTTGTAGTCAATTCCTGCTTCCGCGGTGCTTTGGGACAGGTGGATTTGCGAGCAAGCGTCTGGTCTGGAGGACTCAGGGCGTGAAAGCCTCCTTACTTATCCATTTCGCCTCTGGATGAAGCTGGACAAGCTGGAGGCGGCACGGCCAGACGTACAAACGCGATTCTGTTATTATTGTGAGTGAGACTTGAACTCTTTTTTTTGGTTGAATTGTCTATTTCTCTTTTTAATTTTGCCAGTTTCTGCTTCATATAGGGTGGGTTTCCATTGTTAGGTACATACGTATTGTTATGTTTTCCTGGTGAAATCACCCTTTCATTATTATACAGTTTTTTCCTTATAACTCATCACTTCTTTGTTTTAAAATCTGTTGTGTCTGATATTAGTATAGCTACACTTCTGTTCAGATATTGTCCGGGGGAAATGGCAATTGTTGGTTTGATATGAAAGTGCAAAATCACATTTATTTAAATATCAAAAATTCATCATGTTGGGAGGAGAGAGAGAGGCGGTTTATATTACAGAAATAAATATTTTATCATTAGGAATAAGTAACGTTTATTACAATTTGTTCCTTACTTGGTTTTTGGTCAGTGAGGGTAGGATATTTGAACAGCTGAGTGAAGCCTCAGTTGTTGGATGGAATATAAAAAAGACTTCAAGTTCTGCTTTGGAATTTTGCTTCTAACTTGGGGTGAGGGAGGGATTGGGCTTTCCTTTATCTGGTGTTTAAGTTCATTGCAGTCATGAGAACTTACCTGTTGATGAGAGTAACTTGGGTAAAATTTCATCACTCTTCAGCAAGTTATCCCAGCTAGACATCTTGGAATTACACACAGCTCTCCTGGCTTTCCCAGGTCCCACGTCAGTTTAGCTGTGTCTTCAGCTCCGAAGTCTTGTCTTCTTTATTAGTATTTCCCATTTTTACCTTCCCCTCCTACAGAACTCGATAGTGTCTGTACCTCCTCTATATTCTCCAGTTTTTGTACTATTGTTACAGCACTTGTTACATTGTGTTGTGATTCTCTTCTTATGTATCTGACTTTCCCAAATACGTTAGATGCTGAATTCTTTGAAAATAAAGACTGCACATTATTTAATCTCTGTATCTTTCATCACTGGTACATGCTACGTGCTTTCTATATATTTAGACCTTTTGAAAATTTGAATGTGGCCATCCAATGCATTTAGTCAGGTAATTCTAGAAAGATTATTTAAAGGGTGTAAAAAGTAAGAAACAGGGGTATTATCCAGTATTTGTGTTTATTATTATGAATGTTACCTTAGCTTTTAGGAGACATGCATTATGTAATTATGTATTTAAATGTATATTACTTACAACTGATGTAATCTATATTTATTAAAATGCTAATTGGCATATGTTCTCTTTGGCTTTTAGGTTCTTCCTGGTGAAGTTGTAGAATAGATATGTAGCATATAACCAGGTTTTACTTTTATGTGGCTTTACACCAAATATTGTTTACTAGACATGAACATTTATTCAAACAACAGTAGAAGGCCCTGTCTTAACTGCAAGGTCTTACTTAATAAGTTATTTGGTTGAAATTGGCTTTCATTTAATATAATAGAAGAAAGAATTTATTTAAACTAAAGATTTTCTCTATTTCCAGAGTTCTTATATTTGTCAGGTGTCTAGGAATGTTAATAAGTCAAAATAGTTGACTTATAAAACAAGTCTGGACTCTTTCTACCAAACTATTGAGATTGGTTTCAGGCCTGTATAGAAAAACATAGAATCTATCTTGAATTTGAAGGATCTTTCAAATCAACATAATCTGACTCCCATATTTTACAAATGAAGATAATGAAATTTTAAGAAAGGAAGTGATTTCTCAAAGGGTGGAAGCCTACATTTTTAAAGCTCCAGCCCAGTGCTTTTTCTCCCATATCATTCTTCTCCTGACAAAGCATTTAACAGATTCAACACAATTCTCTACCAAAAAACCCAGGTGTCTGTTTTGCAGACACTGACAAGCTGATCTTAAAATAATCTTAAAATGGAAGGGATGCAGAACAACCAAAACAATCTTGAGAAGAATAAAATTGGAGGACTCATACTTCTCATCTCAAATCTTAGCAAAAAGCTATAATAATCAGGCAAAATCCAGAAGTCAATTCTTTGTTAAAAAAATTCGGATTGATATGAGTACAAATGATTAGGTTACATTGTTTGCATTTGTTAGGTAAAGTCCAAGTTGTAGGTCAGCCTTTCACCCAAGATGAGTGTCATATACCCCTACCTTGTGCCCATTAGGTGAGGGCTTCTCAGGCTCCCCCTTTTTGCCCCCACCTTGTTCCTCCTCCCTCTTGAATGTGGTTGTATTTTTCTCTCCTGTGGGTGTGTAGTTTCATCTACTGGTTTCATGTTAGTATTAAGTACATTGGATGCTTGCTTTTCCATTCTGGCGATACTTTACCTAGGAGAATGTTCTCTAGAACCATCCGGGTAAATACAAAAGATATAAAGTCGCCATTGTTTTTATGGAGTGATAGTATTTTATGGTATACAGATGAGGAAACAACCCAAGTGCCTATCAACCCAGGAAGCAATTCTTACATTTATGGTCAGTTGATTTTCAGAAAAAGTGCTAAGCCAATTTAAGAAATTGGGAAATAATAGTATAAACCTAACAATCTATTCTGGGGCAACTGGATATCCACATAAAAATTTGAGCCCCTGTCTCAGTTCGTATGCAAAAATTAACTCAAAATGGACCATAAACTTAAAGAGCTAAAACTAAGAACCTCTAAGAAAAAAATCGCAAATGTAGGTATACATTTTTGTGACTTAGGTTTAGGAAATAGTTTATCAAATAAGACTGAAAAACAACATGAGCAACAACAACAAAAACAATGGATAAAATGGCTATCACCAAAATGAAAAAACTTGCGCCTTAAAATTCACCATCGGAAAAGTGAAAAGACAACCCACAGGCTAGGAAAAAATATTTTCCCTCGGTATATCAGATGTTGGATTTATATCTAGATTATACGTAAAAAGAAACCCCCCTTACAACTCAACGATTAAGAGATGGGTAACCCAGTTATAAAACAGGCAATGGATTTGAATCGACAATTCTTCAATATATGTTTATGAACAGCTAATAAGCACTTGAAATGATTATCAAAACTAATCATCATTGGGGAACTACAAATCAAAACCATGTGTCTCAGAAATTCTACCCACAGATACATACTGACATGATTGCACTGAAGTGTTCATTGTAGTATTATGTATAGTAACCAAAACGTGGAAATAGCCCAGGCATCCACGAACTGACAAATGGATGAGGAAAATATAATATAGCCATACTATTAGTTTTATTTGGCAACAAAAAGGAATAGAATGTTAGTACATGCTTCAATGTAGATGAGCCTTGAAAATTTCATGCTAAGTAGAAGTTAGTCACAAAATACAACATATCGTATGATTCCACTTATATGAAATGTCCCAAGTACACAAAGTCATACAGAGAAAAAGTAGATTATTTGTCACTAGTGTCAGGGTGAGGAGGGAAAATACAGGTGTGGGTTTTTTCTTGGAGTGATAAAAATGCTCTGAGATTAGATAGCGGTGATGGTTGCACAGCTGAGAAATTGCTAAAACTCCCCAAAGTTTACATTTTAATAGTGTGAGTTTTATGGCATATAAATCATATCTCAATAAAACTGTTCTTTTATTTAAAGACCTACGTGGCAAGGACCATCAGTAATTCCATTTTATAGATTAGAAAATTGAGGCTTTTGCCTCATTTTGGCATTTGCCTAAAAGTCACATTGACAATGAGTGATGAGGTCGGGATCTGAGCTCAGGTGACCCAGCTCCAGGTTCTTCATGTTAAACTTGGCAATCATGGCTTATACTTTTGGTGTCCCCAGAGTTACTCCGATCGTTGCCATACACCGGGAAAATGGGAAATTGTAGCTATATATGTGTGTATTTACAAAATATTCCTCACGAAATTTTACAAATAGGTGGCCAACATGTAGAGAGTATTTTGTAAATATTTTGCAAAATTTCCTAATGGATATTATGTAAAAAAAAAAGAACAGTTAGCTACAGTTTCTCATTTTATGGTGATTTTAGGGGTGACCTTCGGGACCACCTGTGTTATTGCTATAATGCAGTCAAGGTTCTTTGTGTCACTAGGATAGGTGCACGGAATGATGTAGTACGCTTAGCCCCAAATCAGGTGATCACCTTTCTCTAGTCACTGACTATCTCTGCTTGTCTGAAAGCGACAGAGGCTTGCCATCCACCTAGAATAAAACTAGTAAAGCACAAATCTCTCTTCTTATGTAATTAACTCATTTGGAAAATAAAAAGTACAAATGAAAACTTCATGGCTGGCTAATGTGTCAAAGAGGAAAGTGTCTTCTGTATAGAAAACTATGTCAAAAAGCCCCCATGCCTCCCTTTCATTATGGACCAAATGAAGTTTTTCCAAGGTAGAGGTGATAATGTGGGCTCAGGTTTCTGAATATCAAACATATGAAAGTACTTAGGGACCTCCCAAACATATATTTCAAGGATAAAAATATTTTCATCTTCAAAGAACCCACTTACTATTCAACAGAGATGATTACAAAATATGAGATGTGGAGTTATTCTGCCCACAGGTACAGTATAAGAAAATACATGTATATTTACCAAAGTAGTTGAGAAAGATTAGAAGTTTGTGTAACTGAAAGAAGATATAGTACAAAAGTTATAAATGAATTCTTCGGAGATATTCCTGGCTACTGTTTCTCATTAACAAAAGGAATAGATATGGGAGTGGGGAATTAAAGGGACCAGTCTACAAAGAGAAAGTAATATTTAAAAACAAAGGTTCTAGAATCAAACCTTCTAGGTTCTATCCTAAATCTGTCTCTTGCTTAACCTCTGTGTGCTTTGGTTTTCTAATGGATACAATCAAGGTAATGATAGTGCTTATATCAAGTGGCTGTTGGGAAGATCAAAGAGATAATAGAGGAAAAATGTTTCATATAATATTTGGTCCATCACACATTAGCTGCTATTCTTACTAGAAATATTCATAGAGTACACTGGGGCTGTGGTGTAAAGTGTCCCATAGCCACGTGTGACCATTTAAAGTTACGTGTCCCATAGCCACGTGTGACCATTTAAAGTTAAGTGTAGATGAATAGAAATTAAATAGATTTGCAAATTCAGTTCCTTAGGTACTCTAGCCATGCTGCGGTGCTCAGTAGTCACATGTGCTAGTGGCCGTAGTAATCAGAGAAACATGTCCATCGTGGGGGATATCAAAGTCTCTGAGAGACAAATAGCAGGCACTGTGGCTTCTCTCATTTGGTTGAAGGTAAAAGAAAAATCTTTTACTTTCTTCCCCCACTGGGTGGAGAAATGCGTAAGGCACTGGCATCTCTCTCCTAAGAGATCCTTTCTCTCAAAGCCTTTGCCCCCTCAACTGTTATATGCTTTCCAGATTGAGGCTGGGTTGCTGCTGGCTGAACTTGCTATATAATCACCTACCATATCCTATTGTAAGGCCTTGCACTTGCCTTAGGAGAGAGGGACACTTATTGACTATTCCATTCTTTCTTTCTTTCTTTTTTTTTTTTTTCTTGTGAGACAGTGTCTCACTTTGTTACCCTCGGTACAGTGCTGTGGCATCATAGCTCAAACTCTTGGGTTCAAGTGGTCCTCCTGCCTCAGCCTCCCCAGTACCTGGGATGACAGGGATCTGCCAACACACTAGCTAGTTTTTCTAGTTTTAGTAGAGACAGGGTCTTGCTCTTACTCAGGCTCGTCTCAGACTCTTGAGCTCAAGCAATGCATCCACTTTAGCCTCCCAGAGTGCCCCAATTATAGGCATGAGCTACCATGCCCAGCCATTATTCCATTATTTCCAAGATTTAGGACATCTTCCAGATTTTCCATGTTATCAGCTGTCTTTTCCTGCTGCCTCAGTGTATGACCTTATTTTAGTTCTCCCAAACTTGGAACTTTCTAGTTCTGAGTTTATATGAACTGGAAAACCAAATAACCTTACTTATGATGTAAGAGTAAGACTCTAGAAAGGGCTTTTAGTGCTTTGTGAGGTCAGAGCACATACATTTAACAACCATTAAAACAACAACAACAACAACAACAACCTTTCTTCCTGGTCCCTGCCTGTATTCTGGAGGGTTAAGACTGCCACAAACCCAGTTTGTGGAAGAGGTTTTATCTGGGAGCAATAAGGATGTATGAAGTCATTCATTGGAAAGGAATATAAGAAATAGAAAAATAATAGAAGTGGTACAAAGAAATATCTCCAAACAGCAAGTCTGTGAAGTGTGCAAATTTAGACAAATGGCCAATTCTATTCAGTTATGAGCAAATAATACCAAATCACTTATGGGTTGGCAAAATCTATTCTTCAACTATAAAGCATGAACAATTCACTTTATATACCCAATTTAGTATATTTAGTCACATATATATCCCAATGTGTAACTGAATACGTTTTAGGCTGTGTCTATACATATATCCCAGCTTGAGGAAAAGAGACGAAATGGAGCAAAGGGGGGGTTACTTGCCTCACCTTAAATGATGTTGTGTCTTGCTAAGCTGATTCACCTGGAGGAGTACATGAAGAATCAACTAAGTTAGGCCAAGTAGACCTTCTGGTCCCTTGGTAGACTTACGTGGTAGACCCCACTCCTTCTCATTGTAGACATGCTGCTAAATCTTCTTCTATAGAAGAAGAAATAACATTTGAATGTTCATTCTCCCGTGCTTTCCACGTGTAGGGACATCTGAAAATTGCAGGGCGTAGCAACACTACTTGACTATTTAAGCTCTCACTTCTCTTCTATTGTTTTTCCTCCCTTTTTTAGCCATTGCAATTTTCCTAACTTTGGATGGGAAAATGTGCTTTTCTGTCATTATGAATTCATCCTCAACTGTGTTTATCAAATACACACTTGATGTACCTCGTAGGTCTTAATAGCTAAAGGCGATCTTTTAGAACCCAACAAACTCTTTGTCTTCCACAAAGCTAGTGCCTCACAAATCAAAAGCCCCTTTCTCTTAAGAGTCCATTTATTTCCACATTGCAAAATCCAATTTTGAACCGCAAAGTCAATAATTGCTCTTTTGCCATCCTTCTAAAGCAATGACAGCCACTGAATAATAAATGGGTAGAGGGTCTCCAGGCAGCTAGAATGAAACACAGCATTTTTATCTTTTGACATAACCAACATTGTGGTACCTCGTGTATCAAGATGCCAAGCTGGTAGTACAGATAACACACTCTGTAGAGGTTTAGAAGATGGAGAAGTTTGTAGAGGATGAAGAAACTTCAGAGGAAACTTCATGGTAGTGGAAGGACTGAGTCAGGCCAGGGTGGATGGTTGGGTTCACACAGAAAAAAAAAAAGAGAGTCTTGTCTGGCACAAGCAGGAGGTCACAAAAGGAACAAGACTCCTTTAGGACCCCAGAGGAGAATTGTCCATGTGGGAAAGTCCAGGAGGTGGATGGCAAAGGCTTTGAAGGCCAGCCTGAAGGGTTAGTCCCATGTGTCTAATTGCAAGAGAGTGATCTTGTGGACATGCAGGGGCTTGTCGGACACCTGAGTGGACACATGTGGCTGTAATTGCCCTCTTGAACCTATAGCTCCCTTGGTAGATTTACGTGGTAGACCCCACTCCTTCTCATTGAGTGAATAGCACCCGTGACAGGTCGCCAAACCTTCATCCATACATCACAGGTACTTCTCAAACCTTCCCTCTGAAGGATCCACTCTACCACCTCCCCCTCAAGGAGAAGGAATTGGCTTTGGCATATTTGGAGATTCTCTCGTAAGTAGGTCACCCTTGGTGTTTGTTACTTGGATATTAGGTCCATTTGCTGATGCATTGAGAACGTGTGCACAAGTGCGTGTGTGTGGTATGAATGTTGTGGTGTATGTGGGTGTAGTTTGTGTCTGTGTGAGATCTATGTGAGTGTGGGATGTGTATGTAAGGTGTGTGTATGGTATGTGGCATGTTTTGTGGTGTGTACACGTATGTGGCGTACTTGTGTGTAGTGTGTGTGAGATGTGGTCTACATGGAGGACATGTACGGATGATGCTCTACCACATGGGGAAATGATGTCTTTGTGACTTTGTTTCCTTATCTCTGGTAAGAGAGTAATAATTGTACTCACCTCCAAGAGAAGTGAGTTACAACAAGGGAGATGCTTGGAACAAAGCCAAATGCAGAGAGGAGGCGGAGTCAATCAACATTGGCTGTTTTTGGTTCCATCATTCCTACTCTGGTTTTCAGGGGTTGTTATAAGGTCTCCCTGCCCTTTCTGCTGGTTGATGGCCCTTTTGCAGCAGCAGGCAGTCACAGTTTACTATAGACCTGTTAGATCCAAGCTAACAGAGAAGATTTTTCTTCTCCGTGTCCTCACTGAACTCTGGCATTAATATTCACCTTTGAATTCACTGTACATTCTGACAACACATGGAATTCTGAGATGCTTGGTGTTTCAGATACTTGCCTGGGCTGATGAAGAACAGAGGCAGCCCTCTAGTCTGTTCTACTCGTAAGAAAAAAAGAAATATTTTATGAGGATACGGGGGGTAGGGGGTGGGTATCAAATATTAACCACAATCACAACAGCCTGTTAATAGTAGCATGTGTTTGTGTAAAAGCAGTGTTTTAGCTACTTATATAATTTTTTTATTCTGAAAAGAGAAAATTGCTGAGAATGTTTTGGGCTTCCATTGGGAATGAATGGGGACACCTCTTGCTGATGGCAAAAAGGCTGACATTCAGGGTGGGCAGCAAGGAGCCAGGGGTTGAGGAAAACTCATTTTCCCTTACTGCTACCTGATCCAGAGAACTTTTTAGGGCTTGGACTATGACAGCCCACTTGGAATGCATTGTATAAATGTCAGGACCGTCTCATCCAGGTTATCAATTACAGAGTAGGAAATTAATTTAATAGTAAAAAATTAAGACCTTTTGATTTTGGTAACTGGACAAGTCCACAAAGAAGCATATATAGAATATGTGTGTCTCTCAGAGTATCAAACATAATCATCTCTTGTCCTTCCTTATCCCTTTATCCCACTTTATTTTATTACCGTCCTGTAGATGGGAAGGTTGACAAGGACAGAAACTTTGCCTCTCTTGCTAAGTGTTGTAGGCCCAGCACCTGAAACTATTCCAGGCACTTTATAGGTGCCCTATACCTAGTTATTGTTTAAATAAATGAATGAATGAAAAGAAATGAAAACCAATTAAAGACCTAGTGAGAAGATTTGGTAAAATATAACATTACGGTACCTCTATAGTATTGTAGAAAACAATGGAGTCATTACCAGTGATAAGGCACATTTAAACCTTATTTATTGACATGGAAAGACATAATCATATATTTAGTGAAAAAATAAACTTACCCATCAGTTTATAGTTCTAAGTATGTATCTATATATGGTTGCTTAGAGAGAGCTGTGTAGAGTATGTATCAATGATAATCTCTGGGTGGGGGACAATGGGAGAAGTTTATTTTTACTTACTGCATTCCTGTATTATCTGAAAAATTTAAATATAAGCATGAATTTCTTTAAAAATCAGAAAATTAATTTCATTACAAATAGATTATTAAATTTAAAAAACCTTCCTTGCACCCCTATAGCCCTGCTCTAATTTGCTCCAGCTGCTGAGGGCACCAGAAATTTAGCACTTGAGATTTCTGAGAAGTATCCAGATACTTTCTTCTGCTTAGTTGAACTTTCTGGAACTTCATAAGAAGAAAAAAGAAGAAGAGGAAACAGTCCAGCTCCTGCCATACAGTGGACCCTGAACACATGCCTGTTAAGTGGAATGAATAAAGTCAGAAACTTCCATGTGCTTCGTTCTTTGCTGGAATAGTTCCTATGGATTTGGGTTGAAGGACTTGGTCTGTGATAGCTACTCTGAAGAATCCTGACAATTCTCTCAAGCATCAAAGGTATTTGTTTTCAAAATTTCACCCTTGAAGGTTAGGTAAGGGTGAATGGGAATGATTTGGTCAGCAAAATTGATTTTTTTGAAATGTGGGAAGAAGCTCATGTATTTCATGTTTGAACTAGACAAAATTCCAGGTTATTCATTTGTTGAGTGTTGAGCTTGTAGTAAAAACCAGCCTTGCAGTTTGAGTTTTTGTAGGATTTAGAAGTTTTAATATCTAGTAAAATCTATGATCATTTCAGGCTTTAGGCCAATGGAAGGCGTAACTTAACAATGAGGTATTAAAATAAACACTAGCATTACCCTGGCTCTTGCTATGTACCAGGTACTGGGCTAAATTTGTTTCCTGCATGATCTTATTTAATCCTCCTGGCCACCATCAGCTCCATTTTAGAGATGATGTACATGTAATTTAGGAAAGATTAGTATTTGGCTAATGATCACACATGTAGATATTAAATGACACTCCTGAAAGTCTTCCATGACAAGTGGAACAACAAGGAAAATAAACAAATGGAACTTAATTAAACTGAAAAGCTTCTGTACAGCTAAGAAGACAACCACCAAAGCAAATAGATAACTTTCAGAATGGGACAAGATATTTGCATATTATGAATCAGACAAAAGCTTGATGACTAGGATCTACAGAGAAATCAAATTAATCAACAAAAGAAACGCCCATATTTCATTGGGCAAGAAACATGAATAGAACCATCTCTAAAGAAGACAGATGAATGGCTAACAAACATATGAAAAAATGCTCATCATCCCTAATCATCAGGGAAATGCAAATCAAAACTACCCTGAGATAGCACCTAACCCCAGTGAGAATGGCCCACATCACAAAGTCTCAAATGCACGTCTCATATCCCACATGCTGGCATGGATATGGATAGAAGGGAACACCTCTGCTGGTGGGACTGCAAACTAACACAACCTTATTGGAAGGAACTATGGAGAACCCTCAAAGAACTCATATTAGACCTCCCATTTGATCCTGCAATCCCATTACTAGGCATCTACCCAGAAGAAAAAAATAATTTTGTTATAAGGACATTTGCACCACACTGTCACAATTCAGTTTACAATCAACCAAAAGTGGAAACAGCCTAAATGCCCACCAACCTGGGAATAGATTAACAAGCTGTGGTATATGTATGCCATGGAATACTATTCAGCCATTAAGAAAGATGGAGACTTCACATCTTTTGTATTAACCTGGATGGAGGTGGAACACGTTCTTCTTAGTAAAGCATCACAAGAACGGAGAAGCAAGAATCCAATGTACTCAATTCTAATATGAAGGCAGTAGATGAGCTAATACAAGGTTGGGGAGGGTAGGAGATTGAAGGAGCGGGGAGAGGGGAGGAGGGAGGAGATGAGAGGTCATGGTGTGTGGCACACCTCTTGGGGGGCAAGACACAATTATAAAAGAAGGACTTTATATAACAAATGTAATCAGCATAACGTAAGTTTTTATGCCCTCAAAGAACCCTAAACAGTAAAAAAAAGGAATGATATGCTTGGGACACACAGCCAGCTCTTTCCCCCTCTAGAGACTGCCCTCTTAAACCATTCTAGACTGACTTTTTGCCTGTTATAATTTTCCAGTGATACCATTAAGGGAACAGTCTACTTTATCCACTTTTCTGGTCCCATCTGGTTCCCAAATGGTCCCATTTGAGATCATTCCCAGAAAGGTTTGAAGGTTTTGTGAAGCTTTTTGCTAACAGCAGGGAGTGTTCACAACAGGAATATATTAGAACTGCCTTGCTTTCTTATCAGTGTTGTTTTGAGTCTCATATCTAGCCTGTTTCAGTTAAAACTTTTAAGATACCTGGAAATACACAACTATATCTGGGGGTTGTATGATGTGCAGTTTTAATCAGCTTACTGATAAGCAAAAATTATATTCAGTTGGAAGAATGCCTTCTTTAAAGACCTTCTATAAATGGAAAGAGAGCAAGTTCATTTGATTTCACTTAATTAACTTCTTATTTAAAGGAAAAATAGGGTATTTGTACTTATAAACATACCTCATTAGCTAGATCCTTACTCCACTTCTTTTTGAGAACTCATTATTATGTGGGACAGCAAGAGGTTAGTTGGTTTGCAATATAAAGATGCTGAAATTCAACAATTAATTTTCCAAAATAAAATATTATGAAGTGAATCCAGGCACCCCAGTATAAGAGATGAATCACTTAAATGTTGAAGAGGGGACATGGAGGCCAGTTAATTGCCAGGATCTGAAAGTCAGTGGTCTAATCTGATTAAATACGTAAAAGGTGCGGCAGGGTTCATTTTCAGGGTCCTTTAGGGCTAATAATTAAATGATGGATTTAGAAATTAATTGCTAGGTAGTGGAGTACTTGTGCAGAAAACGTGGGTTCCTTTCATCAGCTGTGTCCACTTGCAAGTTCCTTTCTGACTTGGCTATGAAAGAAGTGAAAAGAAATTTACACCAAGGACAGATAACCTCCTTTCTCTGCCTTCCCTCTCACATGACAGCCAAAATGAGAGAATATTCTCCTTTGAGGACAGTGCAATATTGCTACTTGACTTGTCATAAGTGTTAGGAGAATACCACTAGGGAAAGAAGGCAACTGAACCTGAGTAGTCCTGCTCCCATTAGGGAAGCAAATGTCTGGGTAAACCTGAGTGTCTGCTTTGTAAAGGAAAAAGTCCCTGCCTGCCTGCACCGGCCTACAACCATCTCTGCCTCTGTCAGCTCCCTGAGGGAGCGTTATCTTTACCAGGCATGCAGGGCTTCTCTTCCATGGTTATCTTGACTTACTTAATTTATTGTATGCCTAAGCCTGTTTTCTCTAGGTGATTGTGTGATGAAAGCCAAGGGTGCTGGGTGATGTGTGAGGTATTTCTGGCTAGCATTTGGGCTTCCTCACTGTCTGTAGTCATGTATCGATAACTCTGGGTGGGGTCACCCAGATGCCAGCCTGGGTCCGGGTTCCCTCACAGGCAGCTGGGAAGATTATCCTGATCACATTCTAACTAGCTATGACCCAGCCTCCTGTTGGGTAACCTAACAGCACATTGTTTGTAAATTCCTTATTTATTTGACAGCCTTCAACACCACTGTGTGGCTTTTACATTTATCGGGTTCTTCCAAGGATCTGGATGATATGGAACTGAGTGATGAAATGTTTGATGACAAAATTCTGTCTTCTTGGTAGGTACTGGTCAAAGTAAATTAGAAGGATTTTGCGTTGAAATCAACAATATCAACTGAGAGATAATCAGATGCAATTCAGATTCAGATCTAATTAACTTGTTCTTTTTTTAAACTTATTTATTTTATTTTATATTTTTAATTTATTCATTTATTTAATAAACACTTATTGAGTGCTTACCACACATCCATCATTGGACTGGTGACACAGGTCTAGTGAAAAGCACAACAGACATGCTTGTGTTCTCAGAAGCTTATGGTCTAGTGAAGGAGGCACACGATAAACCAAATTAAATAAATATTTATGTACTTGCTATAAATTCTCCAAAAAAGAAATATAGGGCAGGAGACATGTGGATGAATTAATAGATAGATGGGTTTTCCGAATTTCCTATACTCTTAAGTTTATCCAGTTCATTATTGTTTTCTGGTCTGAGGAACGTGTTTCATTCATAGCTATTGATGGTCACTCACTACGATCTCATACTCTTGGTGGGTCTTAACCTCTCCCACACCGTGGCTATGCCTTACACCTGCAGGAATAAGAAGGCTGTCTCCTCACAACCTCATTCACCAGAGCAGGTGACTTTCAGGTAACTTTCTAAAATAGGGAAAGTGATCAAACCTCCACTTCCATGAGGGCACAGTTCTATGGGCTCATAGATTATTTACGAACCTACTCAAAGAAGTTTGTTTGCTGATCTTACTCATTGGTGCTATAAACGTGGAATGGTCCTACTTTCCCCAGTCACTGCCGTGCTCCCAAGAATCTGCTCTGCAAACACCTCCCTGCTGGAGAGAAGGGGATTTGTAATAGCTATGCCCAGTTCTGTCATTTCTTGGTTGCTTTCAATTATTATAACAGAATAATTCCAGCTCTTAAAGATCTGTCTCCATTTTAGCTCTTCTAACTTATATTTGATCCAAAGCCCTCCACTTAGGGCAGGCTGGACTTGGACCTCCTGCTCCCACAAACTCTGTCTCTCCTTTCAATTACTGCCACTGTGGTGCTGGGGCAGGAGGACAGAAAGAGGTGGCCCAGATGCCAACTGCCAAGCCAGCTGTGCCCAAACTGCCAGGCCCATTCCCTGAGTTGCCTCTATTTCTTGTCTACCCCTGCCTAGACATCAGTCCCCTCTATGTGACAGGGATTCAAACAGACTCTCAGGGAACACATTTGCACAGAGTTTGTGCTTATTACCCACCTCCTCAGCACCCCTGATGAGACTTTCCTCTCCTAATAGGCAACTCCCTCTGGGGCACACTCTAAAGCCATAGGACACTCACATGTCCATGCCATGCCCAAAGTGATAGTGAAGGAAGCTTCATGGGGCTGTCTTGGGGCTTTGGCATCCCTCCCCAGACCCTGTCTCCTTACTACAAAAGCATCAACACTTGGAGGGAGGAGATAACGGATGACTCCTAATTCTCAAGCCAGGGAAGGTGGGAATGGTTTGGGCAACCTCTGTGGACTTGGGAACTTTGTATGCTTTTTTGGGGGGGAGAATAGCAAAAGAAATAGTCTCTTAACCAACAATACACTCCCCCAAAGGAGCTAATTTTTTCTCTCCATTGGAGGAGACCAGCTGTCTTCATCCAGGGAGTATTGGGACAACAGGAATGGGGCCCGTTTACTAACTGGTGTAGCTCCTGAAGCCCAACACTGACACTTCTCTGACTTTAGGACATAGGGTGCTTAGTGCCTTGGGGTCTCTGCTGTGGGGCTTTGCAGGCAATTCTAGGGGCAGAGATACCACCGCATACCCAATACCAGCCCATTATACCATGTTTGACACTTCAAGACCAAGATGGATCAGAGCATTGAAAATTAAAAAGTATTGCCCTGAAAAGCCCAGGAGGCCCCTGTGCCTGTGGTTGGAGCTGGCCAAGCTCCATGACATCTAACTTGCAAAAGAGGACAACTCAGGTCTATCAGCAGCTGAACCACATGGTCACTCCTTAACTTTTTGTTTTTAAAGGAGAATATGCCATTGGCAACAAGTTCATATAATGAAACTGAACATTTATGTGCTCACATTTGTATGGAGACCTAATGGATGGGACATTTTCTCACCCACTTGACAATACTTGTGTGTTTGTTTCATTTTTTTTGAGTCTAATTTACTTGAAAGGGCTTTTTACATTTAGATATTGTTAGTTCCATCCCTTCTCTCAGCATCTGATAGCTCTGTACTGTAGGGGACCAAGAGTGTCTCATGTATCTTTGTATTCCTGGCAGGTTTAATGCAGTCCCTCAGATATAACAGGTGTTTGATGTTTGTTAGTTGAACAGAATTGACAAATACACTGGACCCCATACATTTGGAGCTTCATTTGTTATTTATACATGAGTTTTTGCAAGTTGAAAGAAATGTCAGGAATAACCAGCTTCCAGTGTAAAGGAGTGAATTTATGATGGTGGAATTTCAGGCATGAGTAATGGAGATATTTTGTGCTGAGTAGAATTTTATCATGCCAAGTAAGCATCTTTGTCTGTGCTTATTGTAAAGGCTGCTTCTGATTTCTGTTAAAACTTAATTTGTGTGCTGCTTCTTTTCATAGAAAAGCAAAATTGATGGGGGTAGAGAATATAGGTTATGAATTCAAACATACTTGGGTTTGAACACCCAGCTTACTACTGTCTCATTTGTCTACTGGAAAACTTCTTAAAACACAAAGTATTTAAGAACAAAACACATAGGTATGATGGAAATTGGAGATAATATGGCCTACACACATATTCTAGGCACTCTGTGATAATTAGTTGTAATCATTCTTAATTGGCAAATAATAATTGTACATACCAATAGGGTACAGTGTGGTGTTTGATCTAAATATCCATTGTAGAAAGATTAAACTAACATATATATCCATCACTTCATCAACTTACCTTTGTCTGTGGTGAGAATATTTAAGAATCTATTGTTTAACAATTTTGAAATATATGACACATTTTTATCAGCTGTGGTCACCATGCATTACAATACGAGGTCTGACAATTAAGTTCGCAAACTTGGCACTGTGTGCTTACATTAGCATCACTGTGCAAGCAGCTCAGTAATGTTTCAACTTTGGTATTTCAGTGTCTCAGCACTGTGTCTGTGCTGTTGTGTGGCAGTGTCTTGCTGAGGGGTGTTCATTGTTGTCACACGTTTTTGTGTATTGCAAGAATGTCAGGGCTTGAATTAGAGCAATGAACAAACAGCAAATGTCTTATTAAAATTAGAAGGAGTGGACATGAAAGCAGAGACATATTAGTCCAAATTTTTTGGGATAACATCATAAATAAAACGTCAGTGTACAAATAGATTAAATGTTTTTCTGAGGGGAGAGAAAGAATCACTGATGAAGAGAGGTCAGGGTGGCAAGTAACAAGCACAACTGGCAAAAAAATTGCAAAATTTAATTGAATTGTACATCAAAATTGTTGGCTGACTGTAAGAAGCATAGCAGACCAAGTAGACATTGAAAGAGAAACAGGGAGGAAATCTTAACTAAAATATTGGCCAACAACTTATGGCTCTTGCATCATGACTCTGCACCAGCTCTCACACCACTGTCTATGAGGAGTTTTTAGCCCTTAAACAAATAACTGTATTGAAACACGCTCCCTACACACTTGATCTGGCCCCCAATCACTTTTTTCTCCAAAGATAAAGGAAATATTGAAAGGAAGACATTTTAATAACATTCAGGACATCAAGAGTAGTATGGCAACAGCTGGGATGGCCATTCCAGAAAAAGAGTTACAATATTGCTTTGAGGCGTGGACTAGGCACTGGCATTGGTGCATACCTTCCCAAAGGGAGTACTTCAAAGGTGACCATACTGATGTTAATAATGAGGTATGTAATAATTTTTCTAGGATGAATTCACAAACGTAATTGCCGGATCTCATAGATCCTAAAATTTGCAAGTGAAATAAAGCAGGCACAGAAAGGAAAGTATTGTATTATTTCACTTATATATAGAATTCAAAAAATTTGATATTTTATAAATAGACGGTAGAAAGGTGGTTGATAGAGGCTGGTATTGTCAGGGGGAGGAAAGGTAGGGAAAGGAGAGATGCTGATCAAAGGACACAATGTTTCAGTTAGCCTGGAGCAATATGTTCTAGTGACATAATTCAGTCTTTTGACAGCCACATAGAGTATATGGCTCTTAACAACAAAAATGTATCTGTTCACAGTTCTGGAGGTTGGAAGTCAGAGATGTGGGTGTGAACTTGGTCAGGTTCTGGTGAGGGCTCTTCTTTCTGACTTGCAGATGGCAGCCTCCTACCTGTTTGTCTTACGGAAGAGGGAGAGGGAGAGGGCAAAAGAGACACCATGGTTGGGCTGTTATAACATGATAACAAAACACCATGAACCTGAGTAGTTTATAAACAAGAGAGATTTATTTCTCATTTCTTACAGTTCGGGAGACTGGGAAGTCCAACATCAAAGTAATAGCAGATTTAGTGTCTGGTGAAGGCCCACTTTCTCTTAAATGGAAGATTGTTTCTGTGTCCTCAATATGGGAGTAGGGGCAAGGCAGCTCTGAGGGTTCTGTTTTTACTAATTCTGCGATAAAATTAGGGAACTGGCAGGCTCTGCTTGTGAGTCGTAAGACCTGAACCAAGGTCTCTGATAAAACAGGAGACAGTGGGGAAGCCCACCAAAACCAGCTAGAATCCAGATGGGCATGAAAAATAACTTTAGGTTGCCCTCATTGCTCATTATGTCCTCTGTATAATTCATTAGCATACTAACAGAAACTCCCACCAGCACCATAACAGTTTATAAATGCCTTGGCAATTTCCGGAAGTTACCCTATATGTTTTAAAAAGAGAAGGGACCCTCAGTTTCTGGAACTCCTTACCCCTTTCCTAGAAATCTTATGAATAATCCTTCCTCAGCTTACCATAAAATTAAATAGAAGATATAAATTACCTTCTGGCAGTATTTGGATGGGGAATGATCAGATATAATATGTTAAGACCAGGAGGCACGTGATTAGACAGAGAACTAGGGAAGTCAGAACCTGGAAATCCACATATCCCTGTCTTTAGATTTTCTGGGTATTGTGAACATTAATAATGTAACCACCCCCTTATTGATCTTGCAGCTTATTATTAGGTGAGCTAGCTTTGAAATCTAGCTATGTCTGTTACCAGCTACATGACCCTGAGAAATCTCACTGGCCCTCAGTTTCTCACTTCAAATAATATGGTTTGAGGATACTTCATTCAGAGTATGAGTATTGATCAGATAAGACAACACAAGGAAGAACCAAATATTGTGTTTAACACCCCCACTGTGGTCTGGAGAAGCACCCAGTAATCAAACACATTAGTAATTCTTTGATGAAATGGGTAAATATTAACACAAAGTGCAATGTTCACAGACTATAAATAGTTTCACATCAGTTCAGGGAAGGTTTTGACACAAAAGAAGTTCAGCTGAAGCCAGGTTTTCGCTGCCGAATGAATTATGAAAAAAATTTTGATTTTTGAAAACTTTTTGAAAACATTTTGAAATTACAGAAGGAACTGAGCTTTTGTATTATTAAATATCTTTAGACATTACTTTTATCAAGTAATATTGACTTTTCACAGTCAAAGTCATTGCCATATAACTTGACTATAGATGTTAGATTACAAAAATAACGTTTGAACCCTACCCTGGCTTCTTAGTGAGAAGTGCAAATCCCAGGACATTCAAACACCCAGGGAAGCATAGTTCATGGGTTCATGGCTCTCAAATGATGAGTATGTAGGCATAAAGCCTTACTGAATGTACCAAGAGTGTACTGTGCCATGGCCTGTGATTTTATAATGTGTAATATCTGCTATGTAGGGGATAGAAAATCTTACAACATGGCTTTCTTTGGATAATGCTTATAGCAGGGAAAAAAGATTGAAAATTAATCACTTATCTCTTATTTACTTTTTGAGAAATCATATCTAGTCTGTCATAAAGAAGTACATTTGACTTAGAGTCCTGTGCAAATGGAGAAGCATTTTCTTCACCTACTCTTTTCACACTCAAAAATTTGATAAGGTGACTTTTGCTATAAAGGCAGACCAATCAGTGCCTGTCTGTGATATTTGCCGGAGAGGAACAAAGCCTTTTTATTTATTTATTTTTAAATCTCTGAACCCTCTCTTGCATCATAACATTCCCTGGGATGATCTTTAACCATAGTTATTGAATTTACCTGCTTGTCAACGATCACCAGAAAAAAAAAAGTCAGATTTTCAGTGTATCATATTAGGAGATTCAGTAGGGTGGGGTCCAAAAAAAAACCCTTTGTCAATTTTTTTCTGATGAGTTTAGCAACCAGAATTCAGTCTTTAGGCTGTACCTGTCTTTCAGGTCACAGCACTAGAAATCCTGTTTGGAAAGAGAAATCCAAAGTATAGAGTGATCAGTTGCAGATTCCTGAGGAGCTCTGCAAACATTTTTAAAAGAGTTTTGAGAGTTGAACACTAAAGATTTATTGGATCCAAAGTCTCCTTTCCTCTATGTTATAAAATGTTCTTCCCAACTATGTAAGCTGGGAGCCCCGTAGGAGGAAGACCTTAGGTTGTCTTCATTGCTCCTAGTGGAGTGACCTTTGAACTTCATTCTTGTCTTTTGCTAGGGCCTCCCAGTGTTAAGTTCATCTATGAATATTCCTCGGGGAGACGCTTCACCCATCCTCAGGTTGGCGCATAGCAGGGGCTACGGCTCAGATGATTATGGTGTTGAAGAGCCAGCTTTTATGCATGAATTGTTGGGTCATTTGGGAAATCTGAAAAATTCTTCCCCAAATTGGGCAAACTCTGTTCAGTCACCAATCAATTATTACCAGGTAGAACTGTGGACCTCGTATTTTAGATTTTATTTTTTAATTTTAAAAAGAAAATCTGGGTCTTCATGTGAAATATTATAGTTTTTAAATGGAGACAAATAATTCAACAATGCTCTTAGGTACTATTACTCCCTCCATTTTGTGTGTGAGAAAACATATTCAAGGAATGTTGTAATTGGAATTATGCAGCAAATATTCATTCTTCAACCCCAGCTAAGACAGTATATATTTCCTTGACCTTGTCCCCAACAGCAAGTCTTGGTCACTTGCTGTGGCCTACAGAATGTGAGCAGAAGGGGTAGCATTCCGGTTCAACAAGCCAAGGCTTAAAGAAGGTCTGGAGTTACCTACACTCTGCTATTCCTACTGCCCTGCTGGTCCAAGCAGGATGCAAGACACATGAAGACGATGTGATGTCTTGAAGCAGAGCTGAGTCCAGCCTGTTCTAAGCACACCGAGCTGACCCTCTGATGCATGAACAGGAGTAAATGATAGTCGTTTACACATCACTGCTTTGACTGTAAGTAACTGACATAGGGAGTTTATAACTTGCCTAAGATTACAAATCAATCATGTTTTAGTGAGGATTTGAACTTGTGTCCACTAAATCTCAAGCCCATGATTTATTAGTATTTTTAAAATATGATTTATTAATTTAATTAATAAAATAAATCATGATTTATGAGTGTTCTTTTACCAATATGTTCAGACCATTGCCAATGTACAACTTGATCATTTTTGTCCAGACTCATGATCTTAATGTACAAATCTGTGTTGAAATGACTTAAAATAAGAAAGAAAAATATCAATGGTACTTGGGAAGATTTCATTTAATTTAGCATCTAATTTTTTGAAGCTCATTGTTTCTATCAGGTTTTATAGGCAATTTGGTAGAAAACTGCTTTGGACTTGCCACGATTTGCATTGGCTGATCTTTCTCAAAAAAAAAAAAAAAGAGAGAGAGAGAGAAAGAAAAGGAATATATATTGCACAGACATACATAAATATGATACTTCTTTCCTTCCCGATGTAGAGTAAGCATGCAATGTTCTTTCAGCCAGATACTCCCATCCTCATACCTTACCCCAAGACATTGAGGCTCATTTTATCTTACCTAAGTATTTCTAGGGCTGCTGTAATAACGTGTCACAAGTGGGGTTTAAAACAACAGATAACTATTGTCTCACAGCTCTCTGGAGGTTGGATCCCTGAAATGAAGGTGTGGGGGGCCATGCTCCTTCTGAAACCTGTGTGGGAATCCCGGGCTCACTTCTGCTTAGCTTCTGGTGCTTTGTTGACAGTCTTTGGAGTGACTTCCTTGATGTGCAGCTGTCACTCCCGTCTCTGCCTTCGTCATCACATGGCATTCTCCTTGGGTGTCTCTGTGTCTTAACATGGACATCTTGTAAGGTCCCCCGCCATATGGGATTTGGCCCACCGTACTCTTAGATAACCTCATCACAACTAATTACATCTGCAGTGACCCTGTTTCCAAACACAGTCACATTCCGGGGTATAGGACGTTGGGACCTCAACATACCTTACTTTTGGGAGGGCACAATTCAGCCCATAGCACCCAGCCTGGGCCTGGATGTAGGAAACCTCACAGGCTTGGGGATTCTGTTTGCATAATTCCCAATGGCTTTGCCTGTGTCTCCCTCCCTGGGCCCCGCCGACCCACAGCTCCTCTGGGGATTTATCCTTTGGGCTTAGCGTAGTTCTAGGAACAAAATTGCCTGCAGTAGTCAGTCTTTCTCAGGGAGTTCTCAATTCATTTTTTTCTGAGCAATATTTTTTCTGTTCACTGAGTGAATATCTTTGCCCCAGGAGGCCAGGCTTTTTCATTACTTAGAAAATCCCTCCACCTCCAAATCAAAAAGAACAAGTTAACCATATTTCTGTCTATTTTCCTCACATAAGCACAGAAAGGGCATTAGGGAATAAAACTAAAATGTCATGCGGGGCTGACGGTGTTCCACAATGATTGGCTTTAATGCTAGTCGACGCAGGAAGGATTGTTTGGCAGAGTGGGGTGCTGGGTGCCAGAAGCCTGGTTTCCTCTCCTCTGGGTCCTCCCTTCTGTGCTGTGAGACTTGGTGCCCCTGTGTTGTATCTGGCTGATTCAAACTGCAGGGCCCATGTACCTTCCCGTGATTCCAAAGGAAGGTCCTGGGAGTTGTGGCTGTTTGGAAAGGGACTAGTGACTTGGTACCCTGGTTTACCCTAGAGGTAGTTCTGGAAACAGCAAAGAACGCTAAGAAATAGGAGTTGGGGTCAGGGCAGGCATGGAGGAGAGTGGTACACAACATTTGATAGCAATTTTAACCATTTTAATATTTCTAGTTATTATCACGTATTCTGTAACTTCTGTCCCTTTTTGCACTGGCTTCTGCTGTGTCTGCTTCTGTTTGCTGACCTAATTCTGAGCTGCTCTTCTCTCTAAGGAACTTTCACTTCCTGGTCCCAGACTGACTACCTTCCCTGACACCGTGTTTCATCTTTACCGTTTAGTGCTGATGTCCTTTTCCTGGGCTGACGTTGCTGCATCTCACTGACTGCCTAGTTCAGGGTGACAGGAGAGAAAAAAAAAAAAGTTGGCTTTTAGTGTCTTGGCCCAAGATATTATTCCTTTTTTATCTTACCTCAGTTCCCCGCCTTGTTCCACATCTAAGGCACTCTTGATTTTTACAAAATTTGCCCCCCTTCACTGAAGGGACCTTACGCACTGATTTATTTACAGGTGCTGTTGCACGTTATCGTTTCGGCATTAACATCTCTCTTCAGGAGCCCTTTCCCTGAGGATTGGGAATCACAAGTCCAGAAACCTTCATGTATCTCACTCTGCACTTCTGGTTCCTGTCTGGCCTTTCTCTGAATCACAGTGTGTCACCCCCAAAATGGGAATACAAAGATTTAGTTCATTCAGTTATTCATTTGTGCTTTGATCACACTTTTAGTAAGCATCGTGCTGCATTTTACTGAAGTAATTGCTGGGGATGCAAATAAGGACACTGTAGCCCCACCCCCCAGGGGCTCAGATTCTGCCCAGGGACACGGCTGTGTGAACACAGTAGAGTTATTCAAAATGCACATCAGTCATTTCAGTAGAGTTACATGTGGCAGGTCAAAAAAATGATGTGACATAGTGCCATCTAAACGTTCTCATTTTAGATCCTGACTTTGCTTTCGGCTGTGCTACATTCCAAACCTCTCTGTACCTCAGTTTCTTAACACGTAACATGTGGACATGGCTAGATTCCCCTTTTATAAGGTCTGACGCTTCAGCAGTTTTGGAAAAATCATCTTTAAGAAAAAATAATACAAAATTGTGAATATAAAATTAGGTACAAAGAGAATATTTATTTAGAATGAGAAAAGAAATCCCTCCTTGCATTTAAAAATTTTCAAAACTTGACAAATGCCATCAGCATCGTGAAATCCAAAAATATATACACGTATTGCTGTTGATATCACGCATCTGCCTGACTTACGTCTTTAATGTGTTTCTTCACTTGCATTTTATCTGCTTATTTTTAGTTACTTTTGCTTGCCAATAATTTTATAATATTTTCTGTAGTGAGAATAGAAACATGTTTCTCACAGCATGGTTTCTCAATGAAAAAATAAGATAGCTTAGAAAAGTTTTAGTATTTTTTAAAGTTTCACAATTCGTTTCTGCTAATATCAAATATCTATACTTTCTTTGTCAGGCGGTGCTTCTTGCCTTGGGGCAAGCTCAGTAAATCTAACCCTTTGATTTTGTTAAGAATGCCTTGGGGGCCATGCCCAGCTGTTGGGGAAGCTACATCAGAAGCTGGTCTACCTTGCCATCCCTGGCTCAGGCTGCTATAACAAAGCACTACCTAATGCATGGCTTATAAAATCATAAGTTTATTTTCCATAGTTCTGGAAGCTAGAAATCAGATCAAGATGCCAGCATGGTTGGGTTTTGGTGAGGGTCCTCTTCTGGGTTGGCGGACTGCGCACTTCTCCCTGTATCCTCACGGGATACATAGACAACAAGCAGGTCTTTTGGTCTCTACTTATAAGGCCACTAATCCCATTAGTGAGGGTATCACCCTGATGGCCTAATTATCTCCCAAATGCCCCACTTCCTAATACTATCATATTGCAATCAGCATTTCAACATATGAATTTTGGGGAAACACAAACATCCCATCCATTGTTCTTCTAATTCATTGGTCTTAGGAGAGGGCGTAGATCCTGGATCCTAGTGGCTCCCTGCAGGAGCAGAGAACCTTCATTTCCCAAGAAAAAGCTATGTGTACATGGCCTCATAACAAGAGGTTTATTAGCACAATTTTTTTTTTCAAAAATAAAATGAAGCTACCTCTAGTTTTTCAATTTTGTGTAGTTATGTTAGTAACCAAGTCAGGTTTTATTTTTATTTTTTGATATGGAGAAAGAGAAAACCATTCAGATAAGTTAAATTTAAAAGAAAGTTCATTGAAAAGCAATGATGAAAAGTCCTACAGAAATAAGTTTAGGGAATGCAGAAATAAAGTTTGGGAACGAATCCTAGCTGGAATGTGTGGAATGTAACCTGGGAAGAGTTCTCCCCTCTCTCCTGGGTATGCTCATCTCGTGGCTGATTTCTTTTTAGACACCTGCCTCATTTCCTGCTTCTCTCACTAGGCTGGCTTTCTCTCCTGTTCTACATGCTGCAGAACTGTTTTTGAGATGGCTTTGAAATTCCATGGTACAGACTTGGCCTTGAATCCTTGCTGAACTTTGAGAGCCATATGCCCACCAACATCTAATTTCTTAGAAGAGGGTGGATTTTGCTGGCTTAGCCTAGATTCTAGATTGCTCCTTCCATCAGAGATCTATGACTTGACCAATCAGCTTTGGCTTGAGGGAGCAAGGTTTTGTGGTATGAAACCCAGCCATTCAAACTTGCACCTTCCACGGGGGCTGCACATGAGCTGGAATTTCCAAAGAGAGAATATGGGCAGGGTATCTAATATGCATTCGACCTAATTCTGAGAAAATGGGGTGAATTCAATTTAAAAAAGAGGCATGAGCATGCACTCTGCGTGTTCATGTGTTTCTCGAGCTGGCATTTTCTGCAGTGTGCAGGAGGGCTCTCTCAACCACAAAGTGATCATGTTTCCTCTTTCTGGATCATCAGCTTAACATATGGGTAATTGAAAGTATCATTTGAAGGATTAGCATGGTGAGCAAAAAAGCCTAGCCGTTTATGGAAATAACCTCTCAGATGTATATTTTTAATCCCCTCTGGGTACGTCAGTGAAATCATTTAAGAAGCACCGAGTGCATATTTATATAGCGTCACTTTCTAAAAGAGATTTAAGATGGAAACAAAATTTGTTTTTAACAATCAAATCAGCAAATGTTCTGAAATTAAGTTTCTCTTTGAAGTAGTCTTCCTAGTCATTCATTCATTCATTCAATAAATATGTTTTGAGTAACTACTACCTGCCAGTTAGGACAGAAGCTTTTATTGTTCCCATTTTACAGAAGCTGTACACCTTCTGTAAAGCTCTACACCTCAGGCAAGTTGGAAGACTTGGCCAAGATAAGAAAGGGTAAGGATGGAGAGAAGATTGTAAACTCAGGTCTTCTCAACACATAGGCTGAGCGCTCTCTAGTCGGAAACTTACCCAGGAGGTTCAAGAACCAGCGTGAGACACGGGAGCTTCCTTTGAATCTGGCTGGGAAAAATTTCTCCTTTGCTTAGCTGGAATCCTCATGAGATTTTGAGTTTCTTGAAGTTGGAGACTGTCACCTCTGTACCTAGCCTGGTGGCTGGTACGTCACAGGTGCTCAGTAGCATTTGATGAATGAAGGAATGAATAGGTGACTTTGTGTCATTTCTTTTTTTCCTCTTTTCTCCTCCTCCCCATCTTTTATTGCTTTTTCTTTTGTTCTCTTCTGAAATCTTTCCTTGCGTGGCAGCCTCCTCGAGACACGTTAAGGTCTGCAGAGTGGAGCACATTCTGGTTCCTCTCACTTTTCCTGACTCCCCTCTGTTTACTTCCTCCAGAAAACTGGGGCCTAAATTACGACTTTTATTTTTTTTCAAGTTCCAGAGTCCCATCTGGCTTTCACTGAGACATTTTCAGATATTCTCTGAGGCTACCCATAAAGTCCCACATCAGAAGAACAGCAGGTCAGCTAGCTCATGCACATCTTCTGGGCTCACAGACATAATTTTCTGGATTTTGTCACAGAGCTTATGATGAAGCTGTTGAAGATATGCTTTAACAATTCAAGAAAAGCTGTGTCTTCACTGCATCCAGGTGTGGAATACTCAGACCAAGCCACCCATCACCAAGCCAGGTACAATGTGTGTGTGTGCTTGGATTGTAAGTATTTGCAGGTTCATTTGTGGGAGTTGTGAGCGCCTGCTCTGTAATTACCCCCATATCCTAGGACTCTGGAATAAATGAATTCAGCATTAGCAGACAGTTTTTCTTATGGGGAATAACTATGAATATCAGCCAGTCCCATGTGCTTTTTTTAGATTCTAAAACCCCTTCCCTGTATATTTTTCTTTGGGGTATTGTTGGATAATCTTTCTGCACTTGTATACAAAACTTCTTACATCCTTAAGGGGGCAGCAACAATCAGAATAGTATTTAAAGAAAACTGAATGGGCGAGGAAGTGGGAAGAAGAGAAAACCAATTCTTTCTGAAATGTTTTATAATCCTCCATTTTCTGCTCAGCAGAATTATATCCATAGCTAGATTATTCCTTATTAAGAGCTTATTTCAGCCCAGAGTCTGTGTGTCAGTAGATTAGGACATGGGGGAAGATTAGCTTCTCACAGTGGGTGGCTGGAAATAACTTCCTTATCTGATCATTCAAATCTGTTGTTCATGGTTTCTTGATCATAATTATTAATTCTGTCAGGGGCTTTTGCATGATGATTACATTTCAATTCCTGATATATAATGTTAGCATTCAGCTCCATGATACCAGCGTCGCATTAGCAAGGCAGAAATGAGTGTGAATGTGATGTATTGGTCGGCTATAATTCTTAAGTCTCTGCAGCCCCGATACTTATTTTTGAAAGAATTTAACAATTCTGAGACTTTACTGGAAATAATATTATTATTAATACATAAACGACCAGCCACTACTACATACTGTCTATCTCAGACTCCTGCACCTCTCTGATCTATTTCGATCGTCTCCAAAACCCCAGGCAACAGTTAGATCTCACCTTTACTTCCATGGTAAAGACAAGGAAAGCAGAGATCTGCAGATGGAACTCTCCAGGTTCACACAGCTGTTAAATAGCAGACCTGGCTGAGAACCTAGATATTTTTCATTCCAAACGCTGCCCTGCTCACTGCCGATAAAATGCCTTTCTGTGAGGTTAGCCAGGGAATAGAGTTCTTAGGTTATTACCTTGTCGCAGTTTACCAAAATGAACACAGTGATTTTAAGACTAGGGATCAGGATATTTGTTGTTTCTGGCAAAATCAAACCTAAAGAGAAAAACAAGCAACATTTTTTTTTGAAAATATGTCAGGCGGCTTCCTCTAGCTATGGGAGTATACATCCATCGCGTGTTTGAGTGTGAGGCAGTGTTTCAGGTGCATTGGATGCAACATTGAATAAAACCCAATCCCAGTTCCTGCAGGAAATGCCAATGTTGCAATAAAGAAGTAAACAAAGAACTGTGGATCCCGCAAAACAAGAAGTGGTTTATTTTGCTTGAAAGAGGAGGGGCTTCTTGAAATAAGCTATGGAAGTGTCACAACTGCTTTTTCTTTTTAATTTTTAAAAGTTTTTTATTTGTGTAAATTTATGGAGTACATGAGAAATTTTACTACATGCATATAAATGGGTCAGAGAATCAAGTCAGAGTATTGATACCGGAATTTCAGGCTCTTGGTCTCGGCAATTCGAAGGAATCGACGGACCACAAGAGTGGTGGTAAGTCAGGATTTATTTACAAGAAAGAAGAATTACAAGAGGAAAAACCAAACCTCCAGGCAAAGAGGACACTGGAGGGGAACAAACTCTCCTGCTCCCTCTCCAAGGTCCAGCCTGAGGTCTGCTTGGAGAGGAAGAAGCTTTCCTGTTCCCTCTCTGAGGTCCAGCTGAGGTCTGCCTCTGAGCTCTCTGCTCAGGGGTTTATATAGTCCCAGGGAGTTATTTTGCCCGAACTTCTTAGGGCATGGGGCTTCATCAGTAACTGCCAGCTGTCCAATGAAGACCCAGGCCCTGGAAACTGACATGATATTGACCAGTCAGATGTGCAGGAGAAAGAGACAGCAAGGCGCCAATGTCTTCTGTACAGGTGTCCGTCAAGCTGGTTCCTCCATCAGCATCAGCACCGCCAGGGCCAAGGCAGCGGTTGTAGGGCCACCCTGTCCTGCATCACTACTAACCATCTCATCTTTGATAA